>JAKUCV010006702.1:1847-63846 GCA_028386065.3 Turnera subulata | reverse complement strand
AACATCGATGTTTATATCATAACATCGATGTTATTTTGGCTCGGCAAAAATCCTTTTAAAGTGACTGGAAAGAAACATCGATGTTTCAAATGGGAACATCGATGTTATGCCTAATTTTAAAAACAACGGTCACTAGAACATCGATGTTTGGGATTCCAACATCGATGTTATTTGCCTACTGCCTATTTTGAAGAATTGTACAAAGGCAGGAACATCGATGTTTAAGTTCACAACATCGATGTTCTTGGCTCGGAAAACATTTATATGCATGGAAATATGTTATGTGATGCATGAGCAAATTTTATCCTATTTTGAGCCAATGTCCTAGAAGAGTTGAGTGTTATACCTTGTACAATTTATGAATCTAACTCTTCTTTTCTTGGCTCTTCTATCTTGTGCTCATTCACTTTGATCCTTTGCTCTTGAATGGTTTCTTTTGCTTGGGGATTGGTTTGACTTCATTTCTTTTTGCTTCATCTTTGTCATGATCTTGAATTGGTTTGTCAATTATCAAAACCTGCAATGAACTATGAGTTCTAACAAGTTGCACAAACAGCTGCTCCCAAGGCGGCTAATACACCAACAGGGAAGCAAAGAGACATCACTTGTTTCCGGTGTACGGGTAAGGGACATTATGCTGCTCAATGCCCAAATAAGAAGATTATGGTGACCATGGATAATGGGGAAATCTGTTCCGAGGATGATGAGAATGAAGATGAAGCTGATGGAGAGGATTTCGAGGACATTGACCCTAATTCGTGTGAGAGACCTGCTAGGGAAATGATGGTCACTAGAAGGTTGTTGAGTATGCAACCAAAGGAGGTAGATGAGCAGAGGGAGAACATCTTTCACACTAGATGCATGATTGGAGACAAGCCACATAGTATGATCATTGATGGTGGGAGCTGCACCAATGTGGCGAGCATAATGCTAGTGGAAAAGATGAATTTGAAGACTCAACCGCATCCTAAACCATACAAGCTGCAATGGTTAAATAACACTGGTAAAGTGAAGGTGACCAGGCAGGTAGTGGTTCCTTTCTCTATTGGAAGGTACACTGATGAGGTTTTGTGTGATGTTGTTCCTATGCAGGCGTGCCATGTATTGTTGGGGAGACCTTGGCAGTTTGATAGGAAAGTGGTGCATAATGGGTACCAAAACATCTATTCATTTAAATGGGAAGATAGGAGGGTGAACTTGGCATCATTGTCACCTTCTGAAGTGTATAAGGATCAGGTGTTTATGGAGAAAAGTACGGATGCATGGTTGAAGGAGAAAGAGGCTGCAAAAGCCGCACTCAGTGAGCAAGAGAGGCAAGCCGAGGGCTTGGCAAAAGGAGAGTCAAAACTGAGTGAAGATGGTAAGGGTGATGTCGACAAGAGGGTGAGTACAAAAGGGGAGCATGTCGACACCACTAAAGAGCGAAAAGACAAAAAGAGACAAAACTTCTATGCAAACATGAGGGACATGAGGGTAGCTTGTGAGAACAAACGAGAGATGTTGTTGCTTTATTGTAAGCAAACTTTGTTTTCTAACACTGACCTTGACTCTAGTTTGCCTAGTGTTGTTGTTTCTGTTTTGCAGGATTATGCTGATGTGTTCCCTGAGGAGTTGCCTCCAATTAGGGGGATAGAGCATCAAATCGATTTCATGCCTGAGGCACAAATTCCAAACCGCCCTGCATATCGTGCAAATCCTGAGAAGACAAAGGAATTGGAAAGAGAAGTAGATGATTTGCTGCAAAAGGGACACATCAGGGAGAGTTTGAGCCCTTGTGCCGTGCCAGTCATTCTAGTTCCAAAAAAAGATAGAACATGGCGCATGTGTGTTGATTGTAGGGCAGTCAACAAGATCATGGTAAAGTATCGCCATCCCATTCCTAGATTGGATGATATGCTAGATGAGTTGCATGGTGCATGTTTATTTTCCAAAATTGATCTTATGAGTGGTTACCACCAGATTAGGATGAAAATAGGTGATGAGTGGAAAACTGCTTTCAAAACTAAACATGGCTTGTATGAATGGTTGGTTATGCCTTTTGGTTTAACTAATGCTCCTAGCACGTTTATGAGGTTAATGAACCATGTTTTGAGGTCTTTTATTGGAAAATTCGTGGTGGTTTACTTTGATGACATTTTGATTTATAGCAAGAATGTGGATGATCATGCTGTGCATCTTAGGTTAGTCTTGGATGCCCTAAGGGCTGCGAAATTATTTGCTAAGATTGTCAAGTGTTCTTTTTGCTTGGATCATGTTATCTTCCTTGGTTATGTTGTTAGTGCTAGAGGCATTGAAGTTGACCAGGAAAAAGTAAAAGCCATCAAGGAGTGGCCGACTCCTAAAATGGTAAGTGAGGTAAGATCTTTTCATGGACTTGCTAGTTTCTATAGGAGGTTTGTGAGGGATTTTAGCACTATTGTTGCACCTCTTAATGAAATTGTTAAAAAAGAGGTTGGATTTAAGTGGGGGGAGAAACAGATTTCGGCATTCAATGAGCTAAAAGAAAGACTTTGTTCTGCTCCTATTTTGAGACTGCCTGATTTTAACTGTACATTTGAAATAGAATGTGATGCTTCTGGAGTAGGTATTGGTGTTGTTCTTTTGCAAGAAAAACGACCTATAGCCTATTTTAGTGAAAAGTTGAAGGGGGCACAACTCAATTACTCCACTTATGACAAGGAGTTGTATGCCTTGGTGCGGGCATTACAAACTTGGCAGCACTATCTCTGGCCCAAGGAGTTTGTGATCCACACGGATCATGAGAGCTTGAAATATCTAAAGGGCCAAGGTAAGTTAGGTAAGCGCCATGCTAAATGGCTGGAATTTATTGAGACTTTCCCATATGTTGTTAAATACAAGCAAGGAAAGGATAATGTCATAGCTGATGCTTTATCTAGGAGGTATGCATTGATTACATCTCTTACATCTAAATTGGTTGGATTTGAGCATATTAAAGAGCTGTATTCTGTTGATGTCGATTTTGCTATGGTATTTGAAGCTTGTGAACATGCTGCATTTAATAGGTTTTATCGCCATGAGGGTTACTTAATGCGTGATAATAAGCTATGTGTGCCTGTATGTTCTATGCGTGAGTTGCTTGTTAGGGAAGCTCATCATGGGGGTTTAATGGGACATTTTGGAATTGCTAAAACTTTAGACATCTTGCATGAGCATTTTTATTGGCCTAACATGAAGAAAGATGTGGAAAAAGTTTGTGCAAGTTGCATTCCATGTCGCCAAGCCAAGAGTAAGGTGCAACCTCATGGGTTGTACACTCCTTTACCTGTTCCTGATGGTCCATGGACTGATATTTCTATGGATTTTGTTATTGGATTGCCTAGGACTAGGAAAGGGAGGGACAACATCTTTGTTGTTGTTGATAGGTTTAGTAAATTGTCACATTTTATTGCTTGTCATAAAACAGATGATGTTGTGCATGATGCTGATCTGTTCTTTAGGGATGTAGTACGTTTGCATGGCATCCCTAGGACAATCATATCTGATAGAGACACTAAGTTTTTGTCACACTTTTGGCGTGTCTTATGGAGCAAATTAGGGACCAAGTTGTTGTTTTCAACTACTTGTCATCCGCAAACAGATGGCCAAACTGAGGTGGTCAATAGAACTTTGGGTACTCTATTGCGTGCTGTTGTAGGTAAGAATCTGAAATCTTGGGAAGAATGGCTGCCTATGGTCGAGTTTGCTTATAATAGAAGCATTCATTCTTCTACTGGATTTTCGCCTTTTGAAATTGTTTATGGCTTTAACCCGCTAACTCCTTTGGATTTGTCGCCTATTCCTTTGAAAGATGTTGTGAATGTAGATGGGCAGCAAAGGGCCAAGTTGGTAAAGTCAATTCATGAGAAGGCAAAGCAGCACATTGAAGATAAAAACCTAAAGGTGGCGCAAAGAGCCAATAGGGGGCGCAAGTTGTTACAATTTGAGCCTGGTGATTGGGTTTGGGTGCACTTTAGGAAGGAAAGATTCCCTAAGCAAAGGAAATCCAAGTTGGATGCAAGAGGGGATGGACCTTTTCAAGTCTTGGAACGCATTAGTGATAATGCATACAAAATTGATTTGCCGGGTGAGTATGGTGTGAGTGCTGCATTCAATGTTTCTGATCTGTCTCCATTTGATAATGTAGGTTCAGATTCGAGGACGAATCCTTTTGAGGAGGGAGGGAATGATACACTCAAGCATGCTCCAGGCACAAGTGGAGCTGGTGATGGCGCCATGGTACTTCCTCAAGGTCCAATTACAAGAGCTAGGTCAAGGATGATCAAGAATCAACTCCAACAACAAGTTCAAGCTTTGTTGAATCAAGAGTTGCAAGAGGATGCCATGATCAAGCTTGGAGAGGAGCTAAAATTGAAGGCCGTTATGTTGCTGTCAATTGAGGGGTAATTGACTCAAGAGCATTGGTGGGCCCAGTCGACATCAGCCCTAGGCATTTGGGCCATGTCGACATATCTAGCTTTCTTTTAATTTCATGTTGCCGATTTAATATATTGGAACAATATTAATTTCGGCCAGCCTTTTATTATTTGTTTTGTTATGTTGGGTCAGGTCCAATTAATTGTGTCAATTAATCTGGGCTTAAGTTATTGTCTGTAAGGTTTTAATTAGTGTCCAATTAATGTGGGCTCAATTAAAATCAGAACCAACTAGGGTTAGGGTTTCGGGTACTGTTCACTAAAGGGGAGGTCGACCTAGGATAGTATAAATAACATCTTTTTCATGCTTTGTAGGGTTGGACGATTAATAAAATTAAAGTTTTCTCTTTGAGAAATTTCGGTTTGAGAGATTCAAACTAGACCTTCCTTGAGTGCTGACTCTCTTGGAATCCCAAGGGTGCTGATTCCTTTGGACAACCTTGTGTGTTGATTCACTTGGTTAAATCTAGGGATTTAGATTAGCTTTTCAGGTTTGCAATCTGTATGTTAATTCTGAATTCCTTTGCTAACTATTTGCTTCTCTTGCTGATTAGGGATTCGGATTGTTGGCGCCATTTTGTGTAATTTCGAAATTACTTATTGCTTTCATGCTGATTTGGGAGGAATAAGGGGTGGAGATTTGCACCAGGTCTGATTGAGATTGAGGTCGGGACCACAAATCTGATTCAGTAGAATTCTAGTGCTGATTCTAGGGATTCTGCCTTATCACTAATTTTGTGAGAAAATTTTTGTGATCCAACCTATTAATCTCTTACATGCTTATTGTTATACTTCCTACCTTTTTGTACATTAGAGTTTTTAATTTGTTCTAAGGTCTCTGTTTCATTTTGCGATTTTGCAACCACAAGCTGTTGCATGATATTGGCTTTTCCATTGAAACTAAGCTTTACGAATGGATTAAAGACTATAAACTAAGCTGTTGCATGATATTGGCCTCTCTCTGCCCCTCTCTCTCCCCATTATAGCCAGTTAGTCCTTATAAACTGACACCAATGCGAAGAGAGAGGGAGAAAGAAACTAGTTACAGCTAAAGTTTCTTTTTTTTTTTATCTTTTTTTATTTTTTTCTCTCAGAGCACCTACTAATACTTAAAAGAGTACCATGCAGAAGGGAGAAATCAACTGGAATTAACATTCTTTCTGTTTTGGCTTGCCAGAGGTTGTTGGAGGTCGCTTAGGGGAAGTTACATTAAACCTCTGGTGGGCATTAATGATACCCAGTTCAACAAATTCTTAACATGAAGATTCAACATTTGGGTCTTCGAGATGGAAACTGCAGAGAAACCCCCAGTTCATGTTGTTGATGTTCATGATTCACAGGGAAGTAGCCACCCCTCTCACTCACCCCCCACCAGTCAAGTGAGTCTGACTCCTATAGTGAGATTGTGAAGGATAGGAGAACCTCTGTGTCAGAGTTAAATCTGGAGAGTGGTGTGTCTGGAATTAACATTCTTTCTTGCAAGGATGATTTAGCGTCTGCTCACTAGCTGTGAGCTGAAGCTTGGTTCAAGACTAAAGGAGACAGGTATGTTGCTGGAAAACAATTGCCTACCTTTTTGTTTTCTGGTGCGTAGTATGTTTTACATGATCTTGAGAGATGCCTATCTGTTACTTCTTAGGAGATGGGACATAAATTTTCTTGGTGGCTGTTATGATTTATATAAATTTAGTTTTTTTACCGGCAGTTGGAAATTAGTCGGAATATTAGAGAAGAAATAGCCATAAGGGGGAAGAAGGTTGCTTTCGTAATCAAGATTGAAGCACGCCATTGAGAGTTAAATTATGCGATAAATATGTTTTTTCTTTTCTTCAATCTCTTTTTGTTGATCTTCTATCCAATAGGGAGTAGTTTTAAATTCTCATAATGAGACAAACAGACACCTCTGTAAACATGGAGTTACGTCCCTTGACAGCAACACCTGGTATTTTGTCACGTGATAGTTAGCTATATTATATAGAATTGATCATATGTAATAATAGTTTAGGATAGGATAGCTTGTGGTGGGCTAATTATTTACTTCTTTAGTAATCTTCACTATGCATTATTGGAATGGGATCTTTCTATATGCAATTCCAGAGACGTATAACATTGACCAAGTTGCCATACTCTCATATGAACACTTCGGTGGCTCTTTTGTTTCTTTTTCTTACTTTGTGTTCACTGGTATAATTAATTAAGAACAAATGTTTGCATTGCATTGCATTGCAGTCCACAGGTCTCCTCATTGCATTGCACAGATCTCCTCATCAACCCATCTCATATTCTCATTGTTGTCAAAGATATGGGATTAACACACCACCTGTTTCCTTCCATTTTCCTTCTTCTTGTTGTTTCTCTATCCTTTATTGTCTCATCAGCATCATATGCCACTACAATTATGGGCAATGAAACAGATAGAGTAAGCTTGCTCCAATTCAAGACCCAAATAAGGAGTGACCCTTTTGGTGTTTTGAGCTCCTGGAACGAAACCGAACATTTTTGCCGGTGGTTTGGCGTTACTTGTGGTCCTAGGCACCAAAGAGTCACAAAGTTGCAGCTGGAGTCTTCAAAACTTGAAGCCTTCCTGTCTCCGCATATTGGGAACTTGAGCTTCCTAAGGATATTATGGCTCCAAAACAACAGCTTTAGTGGCCAAATCCCTCCTCAAGTTAGCCATTTGAGAAGATTGCAAGTACTAGCACTACACAACAATTCTTTCACTGGAAATATCCCAGCCAACTTGTCAGCTTGCTCTAACCTCAACGTAATCGCTCTTTCTGACAATAAGCTGGTTCATAAGATTCCAGAGGAGCTTGGTTCTATCCCAAACCTCCGAGAGCTTTACATTTTCTCAAACAGACTAACAGGAGGAATCCCTCCTTCCTTAGGAAATCTTTCATCTTTGGTGAGACTATGGACATCCCACAATAACTTGGGCGGAACCATACCTGAATCCCTAACCCATCTGACGAACCTACAGTGGTTTGCCCTGGAAAATAATAATTTGTCAGGTACTATCCCTCCCCTGTTGTACAATATCTCTTCTATCCAGGAATTTTGGGTGAACAAAAACAGATTGCATGGCACTCTTCCTAGAGATTTAGGCATCTCTCTCCCCAACCTGTACTTCTTCAATATTGCACAGAATCATTTTAGTGGCAATCTTCCGGTCTCCATATCCAATGTCACGAATTTGGTACTTTTTGATAGTGGTGGCAATGAGTTTACTGGGAAAGTTCCAAATCTAGGGAGACTTCATAGGTTGGAATGGTTCAACATTTACAACAATAGCCTGGGAGGTAGCGAAGACGACTTGAGCTTTCTTTCCTCTTTATCAAATGCCAGTCGTTTAGGGTATCTAGACATCGCTAGGAACAACTTTAAAGCCATGTTGCCTGAATCTATAGCCAACCTCTCAACTACAATTGAATGGTTGTCTGTATACTCGAACCAAATATCCGGAACTATCCCGGCTGGAATTCATAATCTCCAAAACTTGGAGGCATTGATGTTGATGAACAACAGTCTTACTGGAGCCATTCCCTCTGAAATTGGGATGCTGAAAAAACTTGTGGATTTCAACATTCAAGGAAATAATTTCTCTGGTAACATTCCAGAATCCATAGGAAATCTAAGCTTATTAACGCTTTTGAGTTTGGCGGGTAATAACTTTCAAGGTCACATCCCTTCAACTATTGGCAATTGCCAAAATTTGTTACAACTAGATCTTTCATATAACAATCTCACTGGTACTATTCCTGTGGAGATGTTTGGCATTACATCCTTGTCAATCTATCTAAACTTGTCGCATAACGGTCTGAGAGGTTCCATTCCCAAAGAAGTGGGAAATTTGAGAAATCTCGGTGAGCTTGATCTATCACATAACATGTTATCTGGCGAAATTCCTAGCGATATTGGAAATTGTGAGAGCTTGGAGACACTCAGATTGGACGGGAATTTTTTGCAAGAGACCATTCCCCTAAATTTCAAATTGCTCAGAGGGATCCAAAAATTAGATCTTTCTGATAATAATTTGACGGGAAGCATTCCACTATTTCTTGAGGAATTGAATGTATTGGAATACTTAAATCTCTCTCATAATGATTTTGCCGGTGAAGTACCGACCAAAGGAGTCTTCAGCAATTCAAGTTCAGCTTTCTTGATGGGAAACAATAAGCTGTGTGGAGGCATTCCAGAATTTCATTTGCCAAAATGCATAGTGAAACAGTCACATAAGAAGAAACAGAGACCCAACCTTGTTGTCGTGATAGTGGCAACAATTTCTGGACTGTTTGGGGCAAGTTTAGTCTTGTATTGTTTGTATCTTGTGTCAGGGAAGAAAAAAAGAGAAGAACCTGTTGAAAATTCTCTAGGCAATTTGCCACTGTCTTATCAAAGTCTTCTCAGAGCTACCGATGGATTTTCTGCTGTAAACTTGATAGGGATGGGTAGCTTTGGATCTGTGTACAGAGGAATGATTGGAGAAGCTGACAAAACAACAATCGCAGTCAAGGTGCTGAACCTTGTGAACCCTTCAGCTCCCAAAAGTTTCCTAGCTGAATGTGGTGCCTTGGGCAAGGTCAGACATCGAAATCTTGTGAAGATATTAACTGTCTGTTCTGGTATTGATTATCAAGGCAACGACTTCAAGGCTATTGTTTACGAGTTCATGGAAAATGGAAGCCTCGACCAATGGTTGCATCATCCCCCATCTCATGCAGAAGATGAGGCACCACAGACTTTGAGCTTCTCTCAAAGGCTAAATATTGCCATCGATGTGGCTTGTGCGCTGGATTATTTGCATCACCAATGCGAGGTACCCTTAGTCCATTGTGATATCAAGCCAAGCAATATCCTTCTCGATGATGATATGATGGCACATGTTGGTGATTTCGGATTAGCAAGATTCCTACAAGAAACAAACCCTGCAAGTCAAACAAGTTCTACTGGAATAAAAGGAACAATTGGATATGCTCCTCCAGGTAAAGCTTATTTTACGCTCAAGATGTTTTGGTATTTTTCTTTTCCATTTGGCAGAATATTTGTTTCTTTTTTTTTTCAATCAAAATCAGCTAGTACGTATTCTTGTTTTATCACTTGCAGAGTATGGAATGGGAAGTGGAGCTTCAACATATGGCGATGTTTACAGCTATGGCATCCTTTTATTGGAGTTGTTTACAGGGAAGAGGCCTACACATAACATGTTCAAAGATGGACTGAATCTCCACGAATTTGGTAAGATTGCTTTGTCCGAAGAAGAACGATTGCTTGAAATCTTGGATCCCATTCTGCTTCGGGAAACAGTTGGTGGGAATATGAATAGGAATAAGAGAGTGAAGGATTGTTTGATTGCCATATTTGAGATTGGTGTTGCTTGCTCCATAGAATATGCAGAAGGAAGGATGAACATGAGGGATGTTACTGCAAAACTCCAGTCCATCAGAAGCAAACTTGAAAGACCTGTAAGAAGCTAAAACACAAAATGCAGAACCTTAACTCGCAGCACCAGGTAATTTCATTTTATTTGAAATAATAATTTTCTCTTCCTTTTTATTTTTTTGGGATATGTACAATGATTTGCATTTTCTTTTTTGGAGCAGAGTTGATTTCAGTCATTGCAATCATTTCAGAAAATGAAACAAAAACAGAGGAGAAAAGTGATTGCTGTGAGGATATCTTGAGGAAATAGAGAATCGAAGAAGAAGAGCCTATGCTTTTTTCTCTCTGTTTTATCCATTTAATGGTGACCTAGTTGTTGTTACGAAACTTCAAGAATTGGTATGTGTTTGGTTATTTGTTTTTTTGATAATCAAAATAAAAACATGGTGAGGATCCATTCCAGACATTTTCATGTAAGCAGTGTATCCTTCATCCAATGCTTTTGTTTCTCTATGCTGAACTCTTGTCCGAAGAAGAAAGTTTAAGTATTGTGGTAGACACATTGCAAACTTCACAGATGGAAGGAATAATTTTTATTTATGAACTCATAGGGAGCTTACAATTGCAATATTAGTAGCGAAAAGTATATCTAGCTACTAAAATTTACATTTGAAGGGAATGAAACAATGTCATCTGCAATAGTGATAGTGTGACCTCCTGACAGTGTAGGCATTGTACAGAAGGCTGAAAAAAAAAATAAGAAAATACCCGCAACAAAGTATACCAACCACCGTTGATCAAATGTAGAGAAATGGGGAAACTTGCTTGTTTGTTAGTTAATAAAAATGTTATTATTATTGCACAGCTGATTCCGGAAGAAAATTGATGTGAAAAGTATTTTAAAAAAAGGACATTGAAATTTCAAGTCAGTTCGTTATTGTTTAGTCCATTTGCCGGTCTCATCAACATAACACATAAATGATAAATCCATAACAACTGCAAGTGATGCTGATCCTTATTTGCCCTCGGTCGTGAATAGTATTGTCGGAAATCAGGTATACTTGCACACATTTCCACATGGTCAAGATTCAAGAAGACTACTCGATGTTCCTTTAAGATTCAAGGGGAGTTGGATTATTCAAAGACACATTATCAACATTGCATAAAGAATTCATAGTAATATAATTTGGAAAAATCAAAATGTGCCATCAAGACTCAAGATCATCATGTCCATTGATACATACACCTCGCTTTGTATTCTCTTCCCCAAAATTGCAGCTTTGTTTTGGACTCAACTGGTATTCCGGCAGAATCTCCCAAAGGGATGACACTGACAGAGTTAAATCGCTGATTATTTGGAAGAAATGAACCCACAGATTGAATTGGCAGCACTAGAGTACTAGACCACGAGTAGAAGGAATGGATAAAACTAACAAGTTGTGTGGAACTAAAGAGAAACAGCATCCATGAATTCCTTGTCAGATTCAAGAGCAGCCATTATCTCTGGAGGAAGGCATATTTCTAAGTCTACACTCCCTCCACCTTCGTGTCCTGGGTATGCTGACACTTTCCCGCTGAACTTGTTTGCATAGCCACTGCGAAGAGCCACAGCTTTTCCCAGACCAAATTCAATCCCATACTTGTTAAATCTGGGCGAGCTCCCAATCATCACAGAATGATCAGGATCAAACATGGGACCTAGCTGGTAGATAAAGTGTGCCTTCAGCCACCAGTCCAGCCACTCCCTGACTCTCTTCTCATCCTGGTCAGCCACACCTTGATGTAGCATCCATGCCGCCCACCCAAGGTTGTGATCCAGCAACTCCCCTGCTGTGGTAAACCCTGCCCTCACTCCCTGAACACAGTTGCCAAAGTATTCAGGAGATAGAGGGGGATTCAATCTTGACCTGTTGTTTGCTGCCATTCTGCAATTAGTAGTTTGATCATGAGGGAGATGGCGAGCCCGTGTTATGCACCTCCACACTAGCGCGGATAAGGACTGGAAGGAGGAAATCTTGTCGGTGTTGGACTCTGCGTTGGCCTTTGCTTTGAGTTTTGCAATAGATTCTGAGGAGAAATGGAACATCCTCTCCTTGAGAGGAGGTGCTTCATATCGGGCCAAGAACTGGTCAGGGTGGGTGTAAGGAAGACTGAGAATCGGCCCATAACCTTCCGGGAACCAGCTTTCCATAACAGGACGGCGTGAGACGGAGAAATTATTATTGCCTCCTTGTGCTTGAAAGATTTCGGACCAGGTATTCAAGAAATGCCAGAATGAAGCACCATCTCCAAGGCAGTGATTCATTGAGCACCCAACAAAGATGCCATCAATTAGCTCAGTCACTTGAACTGATAACAGAGACTTGACATGACCATCATGGTTGAGTGATCTATCATGGTCAAAGAAAGACTGGACAACCAATGGCACATAAGTTGGTGTTAGGATGTCTGCCATGGTCATGTCGATTGCTGCGTGGATGAATCTTGCTCCTGGACTGTTATTGCAATCCACATAGACCACATAGGAAGAATCTGGGTCATCGGCTTTTGATGTTGCAAGACGTCCTGCTAATGGGTAGAAATGGACAAGAGTGAGGGATAGGGAGTGCTTGAGCTTTTCCAGGAAATCCACAACCTTGAAGTCCTCCTCCGGAGGTGGCTTGGTAAAGAGAAGGCCTTTCTGGATGTAGTGCATAGATAGCATAACAAGATCCCATGCTGACAGATAGTATGGCCTCGATGCTTCTTCAATGGTGTGTTGAGGTTTGATGTAGCAATCTGATAAGTGTGCAAGTGCTGGAGGGTTCATGATTGCGAGTTTGCTATTGACTATTGAACGATGAGATGTGGTTGAATATGCTTGTCCATATTGCTTATAAACCCAGATAACCTTATTCCATTGAAGCTTTTTTTTCTAATAGATTATCAAAGGGAAGCTATTAGTTGCATACCATTCCGTTGAAAAGAAAGTAAAAAAACTTCAGGTATATAGTATAATATTAAAGTTGGAGAAGGTGGGTCATGGGTGCCTTCAACGTGATGGATTAAAAAATCAAAGTATAATAAAGGCTAGCTAACAGCCAGCCTGCAAATCCAAAGAAAATGCAAAGACCTTCCTTTTTCTTTTTGCCATTTGATCGATAATGGTGTAAAATCGCTAAAATACGGTCTCACATCTCCATATCTGCCATTTTATGCAACAATGTCACTGTTAAGGATCAGTTTATGACATGCCTTCAATGAATCCATGTGCTTCACGATATCATTTTAATTCGTTCAGATTTTGCTGGTATGGTCCATTAACCTCTTGTTATACAATATAATATAATGCCTTGAGATTCTCTTTCTAAATCCTGCTTAACAGGTCAAGAGCTCAAGAGCGAGGGATGGGTCCAAAGGAGTCTCGTCGTGGGATATTATTTTTTCTTATAGAAAAGGGAAAAATCTGAAAGAGATCACCATTAAAACTGGTCAAAATATGTCACCGCAACCCGCAAGGGGCTCCACATGACTTACACGAAGTAATAAACTATATATATGATTTTATTAGAAAATATTGTGTTTTATACAGTAGAAATTAAGGAGAAGAAGAGAAGACAGGAGAAGAAGAGAGGAGGAAGATGTGGTGGCTCATTCATTATTTTCATTCACTGAAATAAATATTCAGCACAACATAAATAGGGGCAGGTGGGTGTAACAGTGACATTTACGTTTTTCTTCCATTCTTTTATAACACTCCCCCTTGGATGTCATTGTGTATTGGGTAGAATACGTTTAGGGAGAACTGCCTCATTAAAAACCTTACCAAGAAAAACCAAGTGGGATAAAAATTTGGTGAAGAGAAAAAGAGTGCATTCTACTCCCCCTCATTTTGGCTTCTCAGGATTTCTTGATGTTGTTGCATATCAATCGTCCTTGTCAACTTTCGGTGACATTTGGTGACAGATACTTTGTCCGATTATTTTTGATACATCACTACTTTAATTGGACGATGTAGGTAGCATTGTCTTCATAATTTCTTGTTGGAGCATCTTCCTTGCCTTCTTGCTTTTGTGGTCCCGATGATGTAGCAATTTCATGTGTAAAGTTGTAGCAGATGTCCATCTGTGCTTTATGTGGATCAAATGAAGGACCTGCATCTGCAAAACCAACTATATTCTCTTCGGGCTTACAGGGTTAATATAATACCATGTCTATTATATCCCGAAGATAAGAGTAAAATCATATCTTGCCAATAGGCTTATGGCAAAAGCTTCAGGCTTCATGTCACTAGCAATATAGATTTTCACTTAGATATGGTACTTCAAGACCTATCTAATAGCACGGCATTTGGAAGTTTCTTCAGGAGTTCCAATAATATTTAGATCACAAAAATAGTAAATAATAAACATAAACAGTAATAATAAGTGAAAAAAAAAATATTGCATATATGCGATCATACATACTCAAATTTGTTTAAACCATATAAAGATTAATATTAGCTAAATTTTGTATATTCCCGGGAATTAGTTGCTTCAAGCAACTTGAATCCTTCAGGGATTCTCATGCATATGTCATGACTTATGGATTCATATAAATATAGGCTGTAATGGCATCCATCTGATGCATTTCCAATTCTTTTCATATAATGCCAGACTTTATCAAAAATAATTGCATCCACCACAGGGGAGTATACCTCCTCACAATTAATACTAAATCGTTTAGGTAAAACCTTGTGCAATAAGCCGTGTTTTGTATTTCTCTATTATAATTCTCTTTTTGCACAAATACCCATTTTATGACCGATAATTTTACACCATCTGGTGTACGGACTATAGGTTCGAAAATTCCTCGCTTTACAAGCGAGTCTAACACAGCCTTTAATTATATTTCTCTATTTTGGCCAATCAACTTGCGCCTACATTCATCAACAGGTGTATGTTCATGATCCTCATTTTCTTTCATAATATTTAGCGCTATATAAAGTAAATATTCCGTCGACGGTTATTTTACGTCGCTTCCATCTTATTTCTGACACTGTAATTGAGATTTCATCATACTCATTTATTTCAGGTACCTGAGTTACTTCTGGAACTTTATCAATTGTGTCAGAAAACCTCTTCTGGAGGACATTTAATATGAACCTCTACTGGAGGCCTTATTTTCTCACTGGGGCCATCTTATCTCTTTTGCTCCTTTCTCTCTTATCGAGAATTTTGTTTTCTTTTGGAACCAAGTATTTTCTACGCTTCTTGCGTACTTTATATTCATTTGCATACTATACTTGTTCTTCCGGAACATTAATTTGAACAGGAGCATTTCATGCTGGTATATAAAATTTGGTCATTTTATGTGTCTGGCAATTGCATATCAATTTCTTGCAAATGAATCATCTTTTGAACTTCAGGTTCACACTAATTTATTTGAGAATCATCAATCGTACATTGATAATGCATTTCAATAATACCTTGATCCAGCTGTTTATTTTCTCCCCCTGATGTTGGGTACACACATATCGAATTAACAATAAGCAAATCTTGCTATAAATGAATCTCCAATCTTTTAGTCAATAGTTTCAATAATGTTGTAATTGATGGAGATTCATACCCAATATCTATTCCCAATCTTCTTTAAGGACCAAATTTACTATGCTGTGGTGGAGCATAATATACTGTACAACCAACGGTCCGAAGATGGGAGGTTCGTGACCATGGACCAATTAAATGGGGAGACCTTATGTTAACTTGTTAGCTTGATGCACACAAGTGCTGCTGCATGTAAAATACCATTTTCTCAAATAGTTATATTTCATCAATAGTCCTGCAATCAATTGTTAATGTTCCCCCAGATTTGTTTGGGTTTATTTCCAATGATATACATTATCCATTGAAGAAATATACCAGCATTATCTAGACATATAGTCTAATAACATAAGTAGGGATATGTACCGGCAAGTGGCTTAATCATTAAAATCAGTGCACACAATGCCAACTTGCGTCACACAATAGACCATCTAGTCGATGCATCGTAAAAATTACCTAGATGGTCAACACGGCGGAGTTATTGGTCCGCGTACATGCCCCTGAATTATTTTCAAACTTGCTGGTCATTCCAGGCTAATCTCATCTTACGAAGGCCGTATAATTAATTTCGCAGCACACAAACACGTGGAAATTCATTGATTGTAAAACTTCTGATTTTTCAATGAATGACCAAATAAATTTCGTGCATCATTATTGAACCGGAATGGCCCAACCGGTCATGCCAACAATAAATCCATGAACCAACTTCAAGTTAGTGTCAGCTTCAGGCTGCTATTTATATGTCAGCTTAAGGCTGGATATGACAACTTAGGAAAATTATTTACCAGCTTCTAGCTTGTGCATAACAGATATAAATTACGTATCTATTAGTCAACTTCTAGTTGGTCTCAGCTTCAGGCTGTTCAAATTGTATATTTAAACACTTAAAATTGCCAGCTTCAGGCTAGTGCATTCCAGCTTCTGACTGGATATGGTAAGTTTCAATTACTCGAATATTATATATTTAATAACTTGAAATTGCTAACTTCTGGCTGCTATACATGTGTCAATTTTAGGCTTATTTTTGCCACTCATGTCGAAAAAGATCAGAATTATTGGACAATAATTAAAGTAGTGGCAAACTTTTCTAAAAGCAAAACCTCGAAGATAGAAAAGCTTTGGAGTTTACTGACAAATAATGCAAAGTTTTAATTACCGAAAAACCTTCTGGATCTTTTCGGAGACAGAAAAAAAAAGGGTCCACATTTGAAAAAACTGACACCTAGCTGTCTAATCTCAGACTATAAGAAGAGGAGGCGGTTGAGACAGGAAGATGCAGAAAACTCAGAAAAATCAACAAGACAAGAAAAATGCCTTCCCCAGCTACTGTTTTCTTTGTTGAGGGTGCCTCTCTAGGAAGAAAAAATAGGTTAGCTTATAGTATGGTGAATGAGCAGCAAGAGAAATTACCGAATGATCTGGCGAGAATTCCTCGTTTAGTGTTTGTTGATGAACTATATTCATCTAGGTTCTTTGTAACTCCTATGGAAGAAACATTCTTCCTAGAGGACCAAAGCAATCTAAGGGCTTCTTTTTATGGCTCGGCTAACTCTATTATGTTTTTCATATCTAATAGACTGCAGGAATTTCAGCTAGAGCCTTCATGTCAAATTTTAAATCAAAGCAGTTATTATCATGTTTCCATGATAGCTCGGAGCGTCCCAAGGATGACTGGGTTACCACCTACATGGCCTAAGGTACGACTTTTACTGTGGAATTGCAGGGGTGTAGCAAGAAGGTCACAAGACTTTGTGCGTACCTTAAGGGATCTGAAGAATCAGTACAAGCCTAACATGGTACTGATTACTGAGACTTTGTGACAAGCAGGAGAGAATCATGGTGTGATTCCACTTCGTTTTCCTCCAGCGAATCGGTTTGAGATACCTGGAGAAAACAACATGGGTGGTATGTGGTTCTCTTGGAACGACAGTGTTAGGTTCAATATTAATGGTGAGGCTCAGAGTTTCAGGGTTGATGTTGAACCCAACAGATAGATTACTGTTTAAACATATGTATGAGAACCATTCTTCTTTGAATGTTCTCCAGTTATGGATCCGTTTATGCAATAATAATATGCATATTTGCTTTGAGCCTTTTCCATTTATTATCTCATTTACGCCCACAGGCACAAATAATTATACTGTCTTATTCGCTTCAGGGAATAGATCAGAGTCAATTCATCGGGATCCATAATAATTCATTTTATTACTAGGGGTGTCTGTACTCTTCAAGAGTATATGCTCTTCCAGAGCGTAAATATACGATCTTCTAGATCATATTTAAAACATGCGTTCTTCAGGAACATATTCGAATTTATGCTCTTGGTAATAGTTTTTATTTTCGATTTTTCTTTGAAGGATCTTTTGAACGGTAAGACTTCCAGTCTTCGTTGTATTTTTTTTATTGAGTCTGCTGGACTCTTATATTTAATCTTCCAGACTATATGTAAATTCCTGTCCGCATTTAATACCCATAATAAATTTCTTCTAAAAATTATAAGGGTCTTGAATAACATTATTTAAATAAAATTAAAAACTTAAACGAAAGAAATAAACATGGGCCTTTCGTTAATTAGCCCAATGAAGAATTAAATAACCGAAAAATTAAAAGCAATGGGCCTTACATAAATTAGCCCAATTAAAAATTAAATTATTGCAAAGTAAATGCGATGGGCCTTATACGAGCCCAATGAAATCGTAAAGAAATTAAATGAGAAATTAAATACAATGGGCCTTATATGAGCCCAATTGAAATATAAAGAACAAAATATTAAAATATAATGGGCCTAATATGAGCCCAAGCTTAATATAAATGAAAAACAATAAAATAAATACAATAGCCTTCCGGGCTTGCCGGGAAAAATCCCGAGACACAATTTCGGCCAAACACTTCCGGGCTTGCCGGGAAAAACCCAAGGTATCGGATTCCGGCCAAACACTTCTGGACTTGCCGGGAAAATTCCGAGATGAGAAATTTCGGCAATATAAATTCTTCCTTTTTTCTTTTTTTTTTCTTTTCCTTTTCTTTTCTCTTTTCTCTCTTCCCTATTTTATTTTCGCTCCTCTCTTTTTTTTTTTTGGGCTGGGATGAACAGTGCCTGGACTAGGCATGAACAGTGCAGCCCAGCACCACAGTGCCAGGCCCAGCTGCACAGCCCAAGCCCTGCACCCAAACCCAAGGAAACCGGCTCATCAGCCCACGATCCAGTTGTCGGGTCAAACCCGTTAAAAAAACGAGTCGTCTTCAACCCGCTCAAACGGGTCGAAGCAAATACCTGTCGCTCAGCGGCGGCGGACGAGCAGTGTGAGGAGCGGCTGGGGAGGTGGTGACGCGGGGGCGGTGAGGCGTCGGGCTGGGCGGCAAGCTTTGGCGGGCAGCAGTGGAGGGTCACGCATCTTGGCAGGTCGCAGCAGCGGCGACGAAGCTGGCGGCGAGGGGGCACTGAAACTGAGGCGCGCGGCAGCGAGGAGACGCTGAAACTGAGCCGCACGGAGGCTGCGGCGGCCACTTGGCGACGCGGCACTCGTCGAGGGCAGAGAAGGCAGACCCGTTCGGGTCACGCGGGTCTCCCTCTCCTGGCGGCCCCTCCGGCAACGGAAGTGGGCGGGGAAGGCACCAGTCAGTCGGCAACGGCGAGGGGATGCCGGTGGTGGTGGATGTAAGACGAGTGGTGGCCGGGAACCCTTAAGGGTGAACAGTGCCGAATGGTGGCCAACTATTCACCATCTTCTTCTCTATTTTTTTCTTTTCTGCCGGATTTCTTTCGTGGTTTTCTTGCTCAAGTTTTTTTTCTGCACTAGGTGGAATCTATCGTGCTGATAATGTGTTAGAAAATATTGTGTTTTATACAGTAGAAATTAAGGAGAAGAAGGGAAGACAGGAGAAGAAGAGAGGAGGAAGATGCAGTGGCTCATTCATTATTTTCATTCACTGAAACAAATATCCAGTACAACATAAATAGGGGCAAGTGGGTGTAACAGTGACATCCACGTTTTTCTTCCTTTATTTTATAACAGATTTTTTTTTTCTTCTAATATTCTGAGTTTTTCGCGGACTAATCCAGATCCGACTATATACATAATTAATATTAATCATATGGAGCATTTGTTATCCCTCTAATATAAATTTTTTTTTGTCTCTCTTGTTATTCGATTTTGCATTGTCCCATGGAAAATAGAATCCACATATTTCTAGTTATTTAATAATTTTTAAGATTTTATTTTTCTTATTTTCCTTTTTTAACAAGTTTTTTACTACTTTCATTTAGGTAAATAATCACCCTAACACCAAATTCACTAAATCCCCATCATGACCACACTCTCCTTCCCCACCACTCTCGCCGCACTTTCCTCCTCCTCCCTGATGACCTGATTTGGAGGATGTGGATGACGACAGCAAGCCTACCTTGCAGGCCACGAAGATCAGAACCCGGATTTGGGGCCACACCACACAACCGAGCACGAACATGTCACCATTGTGGAGATGCTCTTCGAGGTGGCGAGACAACGAGGGGAGAAGTAGTGGCGTTGCACAAGAGAAAGGAGGATCGGGTCTCTATGGAGTTCTAGAACAATTAATTGAGGAAACCAAAGGTCAGATTCCAAGGGAGCAGAGATAATTATAAAGAGAACGGCGCTCGATGGTGAGACCTTCCGCTTCGACTACCTATGCCGGGTGGTAAAACAGTTGCACCACGTCAAGCAGCAAGGGGAATCCAGATACGGCAATAACTACTGAGGATGCTGAGGCAGGAGCCAAACCCTCATTTGCAACTATGGAGGTGGAGCGCCATGTGGATGCATACTTCTTGCCTGTGAAGAGAGATTGGTTGGTCAGCTGGGAGCTGCCGGAGACTAGGTAAAGGGACAAGATGGGGATTTTGGTGATTCGATAGATCAACTCGAGCACCACCAAGCTCTCGCTTGCCTCCAACACTTTAGTACCGAGGGCCTAATTGTGGTTTTGACTTTTGAGCGACTACACCAACCTCTATGAGTTGATGGCAATGGAGGTCCTTTAATGTTTTAAAACTAATTATGTGTGTGGAAGATTTTCTTATCGAAAACGTTTTTTGGGGGAATTGGGGTAGTGTTTGAGAGGATTCAAATTAGTGCTTTGACTTTGACGATTACTTTATTTTTAGAATAAAAAATTTGGGACAAAGTTATAAAAGAAGAAAAATAAGAATGTAAACAAACAAAATCGTAAACATTATTAAACAAATGCAAATAGGTTGATCCTTGTCAATTCTTGGTGAATTAACCAGCAACCCCCTAGAAAATATACAATATGTCCTGATTTCATGAGAAATCAGGAACAAAATGAGTGAAAATAAAAGTCGGGAGACAATAATCTAAAAACTGATAAAATAGAGGGGTAAAAAAACTTTGTAGCCTACATAATGGTGAGTGAGTATAAAAGTTACATGATTTGATCAATTAACATACACATGTTTACCATTAAAGGACTCTCCCAACACAAATTCTTAAAGTAAGTGAAAGACAAGTCAAACTAAACATACCATGTAATACAAAGTGCATACAACTATACAAATAAACACTAGAAATTAGAGACCTAGCTCGCAGGCCAGATACAACAATAAGATACCTCTTCAGCAACGGAGTGTGAATAAGATGAGTGTGGCTAAGACTAGCCACGGGATAGATAGTTCGTAGCAGAAAGTAATCCTCCACCGAGGAGGGTCTTGTACCAACAATAAAATACACCATCTAGACACACCTTCTCAGAGAAGGATTGCTCCCTTCAGGCCGAACCCAACAGCATTTTAAAGTCAGCTTAACGTCCTTCTGTAGATCTAAGTACTTCAGCAATTTCCCATAGAAGGTGTTGCATACCAACCTAAGAATGTAAAATAAGGAGTAGCAAACATAGTGCTCCTACCTGTGAGATACCTTGGGGTGCCTTTAATTTCTGGCCGGCTTACTTACTCCTACTGCCAGCCTCTTATTGATAAAATCACTACCCGAATACATTCTTGGAGCTCCAAATTCCTCTCTTTTGCTGGTAAGTTACAGCTGGTAATGTTTGTTTTAAGCAGTATGCAAAACTATTGGACTGGCATTTTTATCTTGCCAACTAAAGTTATCAAGGAAGTTGAACGTTTGTGTGCTGCTTTTTTATGGTCTGGAAATTCTGTCAATGCAAAGAAAGCTAAGGTAGCCTGGGCAGACCTTACTTTACCTAAGCAAGAAGGTGGATTAGGTTTGAAGAAGATGAAAAATTGGAACCAAGCTAACATAGCTCGCCATCTTTGGAATTTACTGTTGTGTGCTGGCTCTCTTTGGGTAGCCTGGGTCTCGGTCTACATTCTAAAAAGCCGGAGAATTTGGAGCTTAGCTATCCCTTCAAGTTGCTCTTGGAGTATTCGCAAGATACTCAAGCTTAGACCTCTTTTTGTGCATGCTATAACACACTCTATTGGTAATGGGGAGCGAACTTTCTTTTGGTGGGACAATTGGCATCCACGGGGACCTCTACATGATCTACTTCCTGCAGTGCAAATCCCCAGGACTAAAATTCCAATTTATGCCAAGGTATGCCAATTAATTTCTGCGCAATCTTGGAGCTGGCCATCTTGTCGTATTCCTATCATTGCACAGATACACCAGAAAGCAATGAACTCTATATTCCCTTCTTCTAATGCTGATCTTGTTTGTTGGAATTTATCTTCTTTTGGTAATTTTACTGTTCGAAGTGCTTGGCAGTCTATTCGTTCTTCAAAGCCTAGAGTTTCATGGTTTAAGCTACTTTGGTCTGCTGGTTTTATCCCTAGACACAGTTTTATTTCATGGCTTGCTATCTTAGATCGGCTTTCTACTCGTAAAAGATTACAAGCCTGGGGAGTGTTATCTGATGCAAAATGTCTCCTCTGCTCGCAAGTTGATGAAACTCGAGATCATTTATTCTTTGAATGTCAGTTTGCTGCTGATGTTTGGTCCCGACTGCTAAAACTATGTAATGTGGACAGAGTTGTTCTCTCTTGGAATTCTGAATTTCTTTGGGCAAAGCAGCACTTGCAGAAGAAGAGCATTAAGGCACTAATTCTCCGGTTAACCTGGTGTGCATCCATTTATCACTTGTGGCGAGAACGAAATGCTAGATTCCATAATCATCATTCGCGCTCTGTTGAAGCAATTGTTGCTGATATCTGCTGTGAATTAAAGCTGCGCTTTTGCAGTTTATCAAATCTCAAGTCGCGCTCTCTTCCTTTAGAGTTACAACAATTATGCTCCTACTGGGGTATTAAATTTTTGCCATCTTCTAGTGTAAATTGAATTTCTTTTGTAAAAGCTCTATGCTTTGCTCTTGATTCGTTTTACCAATGTACTCTTTTGTTAGGGTCTCCCCTAACTCAGTTTATGCAATGAGAAATAAATCTGATTCTCAAAAAAAAAAAAACATAGTGCTCCTGACCAATTGAGGTTGGTTCAAGTGGTAAGCGACTTGTTCCGCTTAAGCGAGGTTTCGGGTTCGAGTCTTCGTGTATGTAGAAAACGAGCTGGATTTAGTTTGGTGCCTTTGATATCCTTAAAGATGGACTGGCCCGGGATACTAGAGGGAAACCAAAAAAAAACATAGTGTTCCTGGTTAAGTGCTTTTTTAGTTTATCTAATTCCACATAAGACGACCCAAAAATGTACCAAAAAAAAGTAAAAAAATAAAAAAGGACATGTTCTGGTGAGGACCTACTTGACTCCCAGAAGTAGACTATAACCTCAAAAATGTTGGGATGTAAGTGTGAGTGGTGAATCCCACATCGGAGAGAAAGAGGCCAAGTGAGTAACATATAAGTAAAGTGGACTCATGTACCCAATACCTTGAGGTTTTGGGTTACAGAGTGGTGTCCTGGTCACGCGTATGGAACTCACTTGGGCCTCGCGTATTGTCTCCCTGGTTTTCGGGGGACTCCCGGTTCTCAACACGTGGTAGCGAAGCCGATGGTTCGGCTGGGACGGAATGGTTTGCGACATTGTGATGTTCCCGTGGCTGCTGCCCCCATGTGGAACGAAGAGCGGTTGGGCTCTTGGACCAAGCTCGTGTTGGAGTTGTAAGGCGTGGCTCCGGATAAGAGTGGTATTGGCAGACTCAGACTTCTGAGTGGCTTTCCGGTTTGGGCCTAAGTGAAGTTTAGATCTTGGAGCATCGGCAGATGCGTGCTCCTGGAACGGGCTTGATGGCAGAGTGGGCTCTTGGTGATGTTGCGAAAAGTTTCCAAAATGTTTCCGTTGAAGGGGGAGTAGGCCCGATGATGTCCGATATGGAAGAGTCTCACACTTGAGGGGGAGATTGTTGGGATGTAAGTGCGAGTGGTGAATCCCACATCGGAGAAAAAGAGGCCAAGTGAGTAACATATAAGTGAAGTGGACCCATGTACCCAAAACCTCATACTCACTTGGGCCTCGCGTATTGTCTCCCCGGTTTTCGGGCGACTCCCGGTTCTCAACAATAAATTCATAATTCATAGAGTTCTCTGTTGTTAACTGATTCTCCATTCGAGTTGCTCGTTGAGCACCCAACTAACCACACCCACTTCCACGCACCCCCACAGCATCTCAATTCTCAATCGCAAAAAGGCAAACCCCTCTAAGAAGTTAATTTACAGGAACGTTTCCGACTGCCCAAACGAGAAAGCTAACTGGTACTGTAGTGGTACAGGTAAATGGTTGATTAGAAAATTTTTGAAGTCAAACTGGCTATGAGAAATTGCAACATTATCTGAGAGTTGTGATTCATATGTAACATTCAAGAGAGTTGGATTACTTACTAACCCAGAGTAATATTGGAAACTCCAAAGTACATTAATAAAAACTCAAAAACACGGTCATTGATATTTGATACACATATAGCTAGTACTGCTGCTGGAGTTAAAGAGAAACAGCATCCACGAATTCCTTATCAGATTCAAGAGCAGTCATTATTTCTGGAGGAAGGCATATTTCCAACTCTACACTCCCTCCACCTTCATGCCCAGGGTATGCTGACACTTTCCCGCTGAATTTGTTTGCATAGCCACTGCGAAGAGCCACAGCTTTTCCCAGACCAAATTCGTTCCCATACTTGTTAAACCTGGGTGAGCTTCCCATCATTATAGAACGATCAGGATCGAACAAGGGACCCATCTGGTAGATAAAGCGCGATTTCAACCACAAGTCCAGCCACTCCCTCACCTTCTTGTCATCTTGATCAACCACACCCTGATGTAACATCCACGCCGCCCATCCCAGGCTGTGCTCCAACAACTCGCCGGCTGTGGCGGCCCCTGCCCTGAGTGGCTGAATGCAGTTACCAAAGTAGTCAGGAGATAGTGGCGGGTTCATTCTTGACCTGTTGTTGACTGCCAGCCTGCAAGTGGTGGTTTCATCATGAGGGAGATGGCGAGCCCGTGTAATGCACCTCCAGACTAGAGCGGATAAGGACTGGAAAGAAGAAATCTTGGTGGAGTTGGATTCTTCGTTGGCCTTTGCTTTGAGTTTTGCTATTGAGTCTGAGGAGAAATGGAACATCCTCTCCTTGAGAGGAGGTGCTTCATATCGGACCAAGAACTCGTCAGGGTGGGTGTGAGGAAGATTGAGGATTGGCCCATAACCTTCAGGAAACCAGCGGTTCAAAACTGGTGGCCGTGAAATGGAGAAATTATTATCATCTCCTTGTGCTTGAAAGATTTCGGACCAAGTATTGAAGAAATGCCAGAATGAAGAACCATCTCCAATGCAATGGTTCAGCGAACACCCAATAAAGATGCCATCAATTAGCTCACTGACTTGAATTGTTAACAGAGACTTGAGATGACCATCATGGTTGAGTGCTCTATCATGGTCAAAGAAAGACTGGACAACCAATGGCACATAAGTTGGTGTTAGGATGTCTGCCATGGTCATGTCGATTGCTGCGTGGATGAATCTCGCTCCTGGACTGTTATTGCAGTCCACATAGACCACATAGGAAGTATCTGGGTCATCAGATTTTGATGTTGATAAACGTCCAGCTAATGGATAGAAATAGACAAGAGTGAGGGACAGGGAGTGCTTGAGCTTGTCCAGGAGATCCTCCATCTTGAAGTCTTCTTGTGGAGGTGGTTTGGCAAAGAGAAGGCCTTTTTGGATGTAGTGCACGGAGAGCATAGCAAGATCCCATGGCGATAGATAGTAAGGATGATTTGCCTCTTCTGGATTTTTTAGGGGTTTGATGTAGCAATCT
This sequence comes from Turnera subulata, assembly GCA_028386065.3. Taxonomy (NCBI): domain Eukaryota; kingdom Viridiplantae; phylum Streptophyta; class Magnoliopsida; order Malpighiales; family Passifloraceae; genus Turnera; species Turnera subulata. The sequence continues at coordinate 38,255 of JAKUCV010006702.1, read as the reverse complement.
GACAACTTTCTAAGAGTAGGAGGGTTCATTTGTGATTTTACTACGGAATGAAGAGCACTAGGTGAATATGCTGGCCGGCCGCCTTGCCCCACCCCAGCTTTTCTGCTTATGAACCCAGATTTCCAGGAATATAGTTTCCTGATGTGGTAGTCACAGATAGCCCTCTTTATAGAATCTAGTTCTCCTGTTCAATTGAAGCAATTACTAATAGCATTGACTTTGACTTGCTTTTACATGAGGACTTCGACTATTTTGTAGGCAAATGTCTTAAGATCCACAACTTTTTTTTTATTATCATACTTTGATGAACTTCCTATCCAGCGTGTAAATATTTGTCCTGCTCCTGAAATATTTTTTCGCTTTCTCCTCTTTGAAATAGAAAAACCAGTAGTTTTTTTTTGGGAAAAAAAATGTCCAACCAATTCCTTCAGTGTGAAAGTCAATAGAAATATCGGTTGCACCTACTTCCTTCTCACCAACCCCATTTAAAGGTTAAACCTAGATGCTAATGTTATAATTATTATTGTTGTTGTTGTTGTTTTGGTTAAATCTTAGATGTTAGTATTAGAGAATATGGACAATATTGGTCGCACCTACTTCCCTGATCAATCCATTCAAAAATGTTGGACATAGATGTTAATATTAGGATATACAAATTCAAATGGGGAAGGTTCCCAGTGACTGCTGGTTTTCTTGCCAACCAAGCTGCTTTGACATATCGAATCTTTGGTCCCAGTAAACGGTGCATAAGCACACACGGTCTAAACTCTAAAGATAGCTGCGGATGCGTCCTACACCAGCACGATTGCGACGGATCAATGGTAGGTGGTTTTTTTCTGGTTAGAAGCTGGTCAAATGTGGGTTGGTACGGGAGGGAAATTCACGAGCTATTGTTTTTTTTTTTTTTTCCTATATCTATTTCCTTAGACAATATGCAATCCAGATGCTCCAATGATAAATGCAATCAAGTGCGTCATCAACTGGATAAGATTGCAAATTTCGATTTTGTGTGCTCGTGCTCTTGCTAACGTTTTTGTCTTTTCTTTTTGCCTCTCGCTATAACGCGAGGAATCAGCCGCCCTGAAATGGCCGTTCACTGGAACAGTCTAGCTTTTGATTTGTCTCTTAAGTTATACTTCTTTACAGGTCCCCCCTGATACTTTTAGGGGCATTCGTTTGTCTGATATGTGTAGCATCGGGACGGATACCCCTGATGTTTTGTAACTAACTTTTGAGTTGAATATACATCCTTCAGATTGAAAAAAAAGAAAAAAAAAAACGGAATCCTACAGGTTTTTTTACTCCATGAAAGCAACATGACACCTACAGCTCAGTTTACAGGATCCTCCAGGTCTTCGTTTGTTTATCTGCTCCCCCACCAAGATCTTACAAAAATAACTTCAAATATCAGTATAGTATGATATTTTAGTATACATTCAAATCATGATTAGGCTAATTTCACCGACTTCAACTGCAATTGCATAATCATGATCAGGCTATACAATCAAATATGCAATTAATTTCACCGACTTCAATTGCAATTGCATTTACTCTTTTTTTTTTTTTTTCCTCTTGTTAGTCAACTAATTGAAACCTGTAAAACTTGCCAAAAGAAATATAACGGATGCCAAATTCCACAAGTATAAAACCGTTACAACAAAAATGGTAATTCAGGGTCCCAAAACGGACGACAGACAACGGACATGAGCAGAGTAAAAGTAGACTATATTTCAAAGTTAAAGCCAACGAAATTCGCAGGGTTGTCAGCTGAAGAAAAACAAAAGATAATAAACGAGTGACAATCGGACCATACGTCCAACAAACCTCAATCAAAGCAGCACCAGTGCCAAACATAAAACGCTAAAAGTATTGATCAAGAAATGAATATGTCAACAGATTCACCAGAGGCCAAACGGAAAACAACAAACAAATTCAGAATGAACAAAAATGCTCTAGAAATAGTTCCAGTTTCCAAACTTAACCTAAAACAAACCTAACACAACCACGGCATCAAATGAAATCTAAAGCCCTTGCTAATCATACTAGCTCTAAAACGTGCAAAACCCACTATTTTGCACTCAATTCCATGCCACCACAGATTCTTAAGAAACAAGGTTGTCGTTCAGTGACAGTGCAGCAAGCTGATCAACCGGGCTATTAACCTGTTGCTGACCAGCCACACTCCTGAGCACCTCCATTGCTTCTGCCACCTTCGACTTCAAAGCCTCCGGTGACTCCAGAAGATGTAAAACCTCAGTTTGATCCATCTCTAGAAGCATGCCAGTGACCTTGGCTGCCGACTCATGCTCCAGCTGTTCAACCAGGGGGTATAAGCTCTCACCCAGCATCTGACATAATCCAAAAACAATAAATCAGCAACGTAATCTTTTCAAGCCCAATACAGGGCTATAAATCAAGCATCTTGAAAATAATATGGGCCTACAGTTCTTTGCTGTTCAGGTGATGCATTTGCCAGAGCTGTAGCCAAAGCTGGAACATGCATAGGCGGGACTGCATCTCGAAGTGGCACACCACCCATGTCATAGGGAGTGGAAAGCATGCCTCCTGGCATCTGAATGTCCGGAATGTTCCGACCAGGTGGGTAACGATAACCACGGGCCCTAGGAAGCATCTAGAACAGGAAATAGATGTTAACATCTACAACAGTAATAACTGAGTAGAATAAAATAATAAGAAATCAAACATTCAGCTGACCTGTTGCTGCATAAGAGGAACTGGCTGCTGTGCCTGTTGCACAGGGCCAGCTCCACGTCGTCCCCCAGGGCGCTGACCTTGCTGCCCTTGCTGTACAAGAGGCATGAAGAAGTTTGGCATGGGAGCACCGCCAGGCCTCATTCCAGGAACAAGTTGCTGCTGATAGCCAAATCCAGCCTGAAAATATATGAAATTCGACTCCAAAATCAAATCTCATGGTATGATTAGTTCAAAATTATGCCCGAGACTAATGCCATTTCCGCCCTTAACATTAAGGGTACAACACACTCCACAGGTCAGATTGATGATTTAATAATATTTCCACTTCAGAAAAAAATGGAAAAACAACAGAGGTACTTACGTTCTGATATTGAAGCTATACAAAATATTGAGGAAATAGTAACCAAATAAAACTGTGACAAAAATAGTGTATAATTATCACGAGGAACTATCAAGCGCCAAGTCAAACCATGTCTAGCGTTTCTCAGTATAAAGAAGCAGAATATCACACCAATAACAAGTTCAAGAGCCTTGCCCTCATGAAAGGCGCAGAACCCTAGGGTTATGACAAGTATAACTGGTGCCAAAGCTCTCAATGGATCACAAAAAAAAAATTAAATTCAGACATTAAAGAAGAGATTTTTAAAGCAAAACTGATTAAAAAAAATGAATTTCCTTGCATGTTTTACATAACAGGAGAAAGCATTAATTTGTCAGGATGCAAGAGCTAAATCTATAACAGGAGTTACAGAACAATGAGGTTTTTAAGAGCCATTGAGTATTAACTGGAGCTATATTTGTTGGAAGTTCTCTTATTCCCCAGTCCAGCAGCATTAATTAGATCATAAAATGATTCAATAGAATTCCAAAATATACTTCATCAACAACAGAAGCAAATAAAATAGGATAACAACCCCCACAGACACAACGAAGACCATATTTGGTGCAATAAAGAAGTCGAGTAAGAATATAGAGAAACAAGGTTTACCTGGGGAGGAATCATGGCTGGAGGGGCTTGCCCGTACAAAAATTGCTGTCCCAGGCCAGGAGCACCAGGCGGGTAGATTGGCATACGAGGAGCCATGGAAGGTGCCATGGCAACTGGCCTCATTTGAGAAAATTGTGCCTGCATTAGATCAGACTCGATGTCAGAAATAAGATCCAGGCAAAAAGAAGGAAAGTAAAACCTTAATGCAACAGAGGATGCACATGCATTCCTGTTCTTTGCATCAGTCATCAAAGAGCAAAATACCAGACATTAAAAACCCAAATCCCTTGACAATGCACAAGAAACAGTCAAGTCAAGTGCAGGGGCAGGAATTGGAATGAGGAAGATCAGAAATCATGTTACAGAAATCACATACAATGGTACCCCCATAAGATGCCAGAAGCTGGAAAACAAATCCAGTTAAAGGAAGTCATATCCAATGAGATAAATTCTCATCTGCACAACCATTTGAAGGATAGTGGCAACTCTGACAAAACAAAAAAAATCTAACGATATTCTATTTGAAACTACCAGTACATCAATGTTCCCATAATTAGATCATCAACTCTATTCTCAAAAACATTACTTTTTTTTCATAAAACAAACCCATAAATCTATCAACTTTCTCATAACGCTACCTGAAGCCTAGCTCTTCTTTCCTCCTTCCTCTGTGCAAGTGCAACATATAGGGGTTTGCTAACAACCATTTTCCCATTCATCTCAGCCAACTGTAGAGAGACAAAAACGAAAATTCAGTCTCTGACCACACACCGGAAATACAAGAAAAAAAAACAGAACTTACAGCTCGAGATGCTTCTTCAGGGGTTGAGAAAGCAACAAATCCAGAACCCCTGCTAACACCACTGGGATCACGCATCACCTGGAAATTATAAACGGGAAAATTAATTCAAATGAGCACCTACAGGAAAAAGAAGTGACATCAACTGATCAAGACTGTACCCAAGCAGACAATTACCTTGCATGAAGTAATGTTGCCAAAGTCGGAGAACAATTCCTTAAGCTTCTCATCATTGATGCTATCATCCAAGTTCTTAATATATAAATTCAACCCTTGATATTTGTCAACAGCTTCCTTGATACTTTGCTCAAACCGCTCTTTTAGTTCAAGCTCTCTTTCAGATTTTTTCTGTGCTTTTCCAACATACCATTCCTTGTCATCAAATTTCTTACCATTAAGAGCTTCAACAGCTTTTGCAGCATCATCAGCCTTTTCAAAGTTAACAAATCCAAAACCTTTTGATTTGCCATCTCCATCCCTCATCACTACAGCACTTGTAATCGCTCCATATTCACCAAAAATATTATTCAGATCTTGATCCGTAACTGATTCGGATAGATTCTTCACATACACATTATTGAACTTTGTCTTACTAAAAGAATTTCCTCGTTCCTGCTTACGGAGAAAGTGCCCCACGTACACTTGTTTGTCATTAATCAGCATACCATTTAATTTATCGATTGCATTCTGAGCAGACACCTCAAGTTCAAATTGCACAAACCCATATCCTTTGGACTGACCAGAAGGATCAGTAGCAACCTTGCACGAAAGAATATTGCCAAACGAAGAGAACGTATCATATAAAGCTTTGTGATCAATAGCCTTGTCAAGATTCTGCAACCAAACATAGCAAGAGAATCATATGTCAGCAGCTTGTTGAGAGCATGAAAGGAACACGACAATCTAGAAAGAACCGCTGGCTTAAGGCAATTGTTAGCCACAGATTAGATTATGCCAAAGTACTTGAAGGAATTTGACCTAGAATAATATTCAAACTGCAAAAAGAAAGAAAAAAACACCTTGCACACCAAGGGAAAACAAGAGAGACGAACATTACAATCAGACAAACCAAAAGGTAAGTAAAAGATACTACAACTGGAGTAGAAGTGCAAAAATCAGTTAGCAGCAAAGGCAGGTAGCAAGAGACAAAAAAGTCAGACCAACATGTTGAAAATGACAAGGGAACTAAGAGCAACCAAAGAGAGATGTGAGTGCAACATGCCTTGATAAATATGTTTGCTGTCCCACTCTTACGAATACTTGGGTCCCTGTGGGAATACATGATCCTGATAGGCTTGTTATTCAACGGAGTGAAGTTCAGTACCTCCAACGCTCTAGCAGCTGTAGAATACATATGCATAAGCTGATAGCAAATAGGAAAAATGACAAACCAAGGCATGTAGGAAAGTCGGACAAAGGAACAAGAAACACATTGCAAGCATGGTAAAGGAGAGGGAGTCAACAATCAAAGTCTAAGAATTAAACGTAGATTAAAAGTTATTCCCTCTTCTATCTGGGAGATAATTAGAAAAATGCCAACATAAATCTTGAAGGATAGATATTAATGGAAGAGCAAACATTGAAGCCTAAGACAGTAAATAGTACAGAAGCAACCATCCATACCAAAACAAATGGTAAGTTACATTAAATGGAAACAGCGGACAATGATGCCTAACATAATGAATGATTTAAGAAACCATCCTGGACTATTCGTCTAAATTCGCCTGCTAAGTCCATTTGTGGGATCAATCAATACAAGAAAAAGAAACCTACCCTCAGTAAATAACAAAATACATGAATTACAAAAAAAAAAAAATCCAAGAGAGGGGGGAAGTGATTCCCGATAAGCCTAATGGAAATGATGCCTCCAAAACTCATCTTTTTTATGCCCCTGAATCCTTTTGCCAAATCAAAAGAGTCACAGAGAGGGGGTGACGACACTTATCTACTTTAGGCAAATAACATCATCCCCAAACTCTTGCCTGTGCAGGGCCAAATGCCAACGGATAGCGCCATGAAAGCTTGAAAGCTGCAATAAGAACCACACTTTCCACTTGATGCCTTGGTGGCACGTTAGACTCCTACGCAAATTCTCTCACGCTCCAAGCTCTTCATAATAGGGCAGAAGAGAGGGCCCTGGTTTGACTAAATAAACCCCTCAGTAACTGAACCACTCCACAAAATGTTCCATGTTTATGAATTTGAAAGAAAAGGAGAAGATCATGCAATTCAGTTTATGAAAAATCCATAAGAAACCAACCAATCGCCAAGTTAATTCATCAAATTATAACTAGTTACACTATCACATAAATTTCTAAATTGCAACACAAACAAACAAAACAATTTAAACCACCGGTAACACAGAAATGAGAGCTCTAACTGACCGTCCTGGGGATTGCTATAGTTAACATAACCATAGCCAAGCGATCGTCGAGTGCTCAAGTCCCTGCAGACCCTGACCGAGACCACCTGACCGACCTGGTTAAACAGATCGTAGAGCTGCGAGTCCGTCACGTTCCAGTCCAGATCTCCCACGTACAGAGAAGTCGGCACGAACTGGATCGGGCCTCCGGGTCCCGCGGCCGCCGCCACTCCGTTCGCTCCCGTGGCTGCCGCCGCCGCCTGGTGCATCTGAATCTGCGCCATTTCCCTAACCTTCTGGATCTTTCCTTCCAAAAAAATAATAACTGATCCTTTTTTTTTGTTTCCCTCTCCTCTTGGAAAAAATATCGATTATAGAGAAACAAAAAAAAAACGGAATAAGATACTGAACTGATAACTTAAAAAGACCTAAGTAACTGGAGTGATCTACACGGGGATACGAGGAGGAAAAGTAGGGATAACCAAAAAAAATATAATAGAGGATAGAATCGTCGGAGAACCGGACGGAACCGGACGGAACACGACGGAGGAAATGGTAGTGAGACTTTAAAGGGAGGAAAAATATATTTTTTTGGGGTTTTTTAAAATGGGGGTAGGGTGGGGAGGGCAGACCAAACTGCGCCGCACGGGGCAGCGAAATAACTGTGCCGTTTATATAGTGGAGGCTGTTCTGGGGAAAGGAAACCCTAGTCGTTGGGTTTTTTTTGGGTTCTGTTGTCCACCGTCAGATGCTTTTGTTCTTCGTTAAATGAATTTGCTTCGACGGCTGTGATGTGTCGGTTATGGTGGGGAAGATAACAATGTGTCCCGTCTACCAGGTGCTTTACGGAACCATATGCTCATGGGGATTATACGTGCTAGCTCCTTAGCAGGCCTTGCTTTTAATTAATGTTGTTTATGATCAATTAATAGTGTTATTTTTTTTCAGAATCCTCAGTTTTGCTCTATTTTACAATCTACCCTTCATATTTAACTTCATCTATAGTATAACATTAAAGTTCGTGAGTGGGAGCTGCTCGACGTGCCACGTGGCAGCCCTCTACTTTCCAACTTCAACCTCGCGCCACCGCCACTGTGAGGTGAGTGCAGGAGATGGATATGGCGTGCGGGTCGACCCGCCACAGTGGGTCCAATCCGGATGTTGATGGGTCAACAGATGGGTATTTGGATGTTGGGCTTGGGCTCTTGGTTGGTTGGGCTTGGCCACGCGGGCCTGCGCCTGGGCCTCAGCTTGAGGTCTGGGCCTGGTGCTGTGCAGGCCTGACTGGCACTATTTACGGGCCCAGTCCAGTAAAAAAAAGAAAAAAAAAAGAAAAAAAGAGAAGAAAATAAATTCTGGAAGGAAGAAAAAAACAATAAAAATAAAATAAATAATTATATCGGTATATTAGAATAATTTGGAAAAAATATGGATGTTAAATGGAAAATAATTACTTTGGAATATATATATATGTATGGTAAATAATAATAATTTTGGAAAGTACATACTTAAGGAAAATAAAAATGGAAAGAGTATTATCAAAGTAAATACGTACCGGGATAATAACCGGATATAATTATAGTAGAATATTTCCGGCCTATGTAATTAAATGGTGAATGATGATGATAATGGGAATAACCCGGGAGATTACCGAGTTAGCGCAGTAGTTGTTTTACGGCTTACAATAATAGCCGAGCATTTGCATATCATCTTATATGATAAATTGTGGTTTGATATAGGAATTGATAACGAGCAATACCCCGAGGAGCCTGAGTCGGAACACTTCGAAGACTATCAGGAATAGGAAAATCGGCTAAGGTGAGGATAAGTAATTATTTATATACTGCGATAGTACCAAGTTGCTGTTGTGTTATATGCTTAAATAATTCTTTATGGCTGTGAATAGTTGTTGTGAGATGAACTTAATTGTTGTTTGTTGCCGTTGATGTTGCTGAATTGATGCTGCTGTTGATGTTATTGATAATGTTAGAAATGTTGGTATTGGTAGGTCATTATTGTTGTTGTTGGCTGTGAAAATTGTGAGAGTAGAGTACCGAGGGTACTAGTTGAATAAGCTTGTATTATCCAGACGAGCGGAGAGGCTGCGAGCCTGCTCGGGATAATGAGATAATGGAGGATGATAGGAATTAAGTAACTAGGAACAATAAAACTGGTCACACTTAGACATCTAGTAAATCACAGTTAAATGTTGGAATAGCCAGATGGTAGTCTTACTTTTATGGTGCTGGGGGAGAGTGTGCTTGGGGTCTGCTCCTTGTCTGTACGAGTTTTTATTTTAGGCGCTGGGGGAGAGTGTGCTTAGGGTCTACTCCCTGTCTGTGCCAGTTTTACGTGGAGGTACCAGGGCGGGGTCCACGGGCTAGCTAGCTTGACTACCAGGCGACGGCTATCATTTAACTAGTAATAGGGGCCCTGATAATAAAATTGGTATAGCGTGTCTAGAATCACAGAGTGTGTTATTAGGGTTCATGTGAACCTTAGTCATTTGCTGATGTTGTGACTTGGATTATTTACGGTTGTTAGTATATGTATAATTGCTTATGGATTTTACCCGGTGAGCACTTCGGCCTCACCCATCGCCTGCGTGACCTGGTCGCGTAGTTTGATTGTGCGTAGCTCAGGTACGTTCGAGGCAAGCTGTGGCGCACCCTCTGCAGGCCCGGATCCATCCTGCGTTGCATCATGTTTATATTGTTGTCCATTGCTGTGTTGTATTAAGACTTCCGCTGCTCGTATTTTATTTCTTGATTCGGTTGCTTGTTGTAATAATGTTCCCGTGCCGGGACAAGTATTGTTGATGTATTATGTACTTTTATTGTATCAATACTGTTGGTTGTGATATTTACTATTGTGGTTACTGAAATAGTATGTGGTCCCACGTGTTTACTGTGTATAACGGTAAATACAGATCGGGGCATTTTATTTTGGTAGCGGAGCAGGCTGTAGGTCCTTGGTTGTTGTTTGATTGATTGTGCATAACCTGCTCCACATGTTATAAATATGACACTCATGCATACATCTTCATATAGGTAGGACGAGATGGATCCGGCTGAGGAACACCAGCATGCCGCCCAACAGCACTTGGAAGAGGACCAAGTGTCAATCGGTCAACCGCATGCCTACATGGAAGATCCACATGCCTACGATGGGGTACCGGGTATGCCATACCAGATGTCTCTGCAGATGATGCACATGATGACCCAGATTCTTTACCGACAGACAGTTGGGGGACCAGTCGAGGACCCTATTTTTACCAAGCTATCTGAGCTTGGAGCTGAGCCTTTTTCAGGAGCGACTGATCCTCGTGAGGCAGACGAGTGGCTACGTCAGATTGTCAGGGTCATGCTTAAGATCAAGTGCACGACCGACCAGTGAGCGAACTATGCCGCTTCTCTTTTCCGTGAGGAAGCAGCAACATGGTGGGAATCTACCACAAGAGACCTGCCAAAACCAGTGGTGATGCCATGGGCTGAGTTCACAGCCATGTTCAAGGACAAGTTCATTACTGAAGAATTTTAGGAGCGCATGCAGTGCGAATTCCTGGAATTGCGCCAGGATGGTATGACCGTGACGGAGTACGAGAAGAAGTTTGATCGCTTGTCCTTGTATGTTGGAGATCTGGTAGCCACTACCAAAGCCAGATGCCAACGTTTCTGGAGAGGTTTACATCCTGACATCCGAGCTATCATGGGATGTAAGGACTATGCTGGATATCAAGACATGGTAAGGGATGCTCAGAAGGCCGAAGTCACCTGGCGTGATCAACAGGAGTATCGCCGGAAAAGAAATGCACCACAGGTTCCTCCCAGTCAGAACAAGAAGCCATATGTACCTGCCGCTAGTGCACCTGCAGTTGGACGAGGACAGTACCAGTTGACGACTTATGGACGTGGTTGGAATAACAACCGCGGAGCTTCGACTGGAGGATGGAGTAGGCCCAGAGTGACTAGTTCTGGAGACAACCGCTACCGACGTCCCATATCATCAGTCAGATGCTTCGAGTGCAACGAGTTAGGACATTACCGTTATGCATGCCCAAAGCTTAGGAGAGTCAGTAACTCTGCACCGGCACCAACAGTTCAGGCCTCTGTGGCTAGCGTACCAGGTGGATCTAGAGCACAAGGACAAGGTCAAGGTCATGGTCGTGGGAATTCTTCCGCAAGGACCCAATCTGGAGCCAACCAAAGCACAGCAGTTCCTAGAGCTTTTGTTATCACCGCAGAAGAGGACCCTGATGATGCTCAAGTCATAGTAGGTATCTTTACAGTATATGGTAGTGTTGCTTTCACATTAATTGATCCTGGAGCTACACATTCCTTTATAGCTCAAACCTATGCTATGCAACATAACTGTGAAGATGTATCCTTAGAGAAACCGATGAGGGTTAGATTACCCGCAGGCATCATAGTGAGGCTAGATAGAGTTTGTAAGGATGTGCCGTTAGTGTTTGAGAACGAAACCTTTCCTGCTTGACTCATTATCATGAACATGGGAGGATTCGATATAATCCTAGGCATGGATTGGTTGTCGAAGTATCAAGCTTTGGTGGATTACCGAGCTAAGCAAGTAAGGTTGACATCCGCAGAAGATCGGTCGATTGTTTTGTCCGGAGTGGGGAGAACTACAACCACATGTAGTATCTCTGCTACCCAGGGCTACGGAATGAAGCTACATGGACCAGATGCTTTGCTGACCCACATTCCAGGCAGAGAGACACAAGACCCTACCCCAGAGGATGTATTAGTTGTGAGGGAGTTTGTTGATGTTTTTCCAAATGATCTACCAGGTTTGCCACCCGATAGAGAGGTTGAGTACACCATCGAGCTGGTACCTGGAGTTACACCTATCTCGATGACACCTTACAGGATGGCACCAACAGAGCTTCAGGAGCTGAAGAAGCAGCTAGACAAACTACTGGAAAAAGGTTTCATCAGACCTAGTACCTCACCATGGGGTGCACCAGTTTTGTTCGTGAAGAAAAAGGATGGTAGTCTGCGTATGTGTGTAGACTATCGCCAGATCAACAAGGTGACAATCAAAAACAAGTACCCGTTACCGAGGATTGATGATCTTTTCGACCAGCTTCAAGAAGCAACGGTGTTTTCAAAGATTGATCTCCGATCGGGCTATCACCAGATCAAGAATTCGGAGAAGGACATACCGAAGACAGCTTTTCGCACACGATATGGTCATTTCAAGTTCACAGTGGTACCGTTCGGATTGACCAGTGCACCAGCAGTGTTCATGTGCTTGATGCACTTGGTCTTGAACGAGTTCTTGGATAAGTTCATTGTGGTCTTCATCGACGATATCCTCATCTACTCCAAGAGCAAGGAAGAGCACGAAGAGCATTTGAGGATAGTGCTTCAAAGGTTACGGGAGAAGCAGCTGTATGCCAAATTCAGCAAGTGTGAATTTTGGCTTAGAGAAGTTTCCTTCCTCGGACATATAGTAGCGGAGATGGAATAAAGGTCGATCCTGCCAAAGTTAAGGCTGTGTTGGAGTGGGAGCCTCCTAAGAATGTGTCCGAAGTCAGGAGTTTTCTTCGCCTTGCAGGATAGTATTGGAGGTTCATAGAAGGTTTTTCCTTATTAGCCAGTCCCATGACTAAGCTATTAAGGAAAGAACAAGCTTTTATTTGGAGCCCGGAGTGCCAACGGAGTTTTGAGGAGCTTAAGAAGAAGCTGAATACGACACCAGTGCTAACAGTACCGATGCCAAGAGTTGAGTACGTGCTGTTTTGTGACGCATCCGGACTTGGTTTAGGAGCTATGTTGATGCAAGAAGGACGAGTGATTGCTTATGCTTCTAGACAGCTAAGGACTCATGAGAACAACTACCCAACTCATGATCTTGAGATGGCAGCTGTGATCTTGGCTTTGAAGATTTGGAGACACTATTTGTTTGGAGAAAAGTGCTGAATCTTAACCGACCACAAAAGCCCTAAGTACATCATGACTCAGAAGGAGCTTAACCTGCGACAAAGACGTTGGGTTAAGTTGCTTAATGATTATGATTGTACTATCGAGTATCACCCAGGGAAGGCTAATGTGGTAGCTGATGCTTTGAGCCAGAGACAACCGGATGTTTCCCCCACTAGTTACTCGATGTTTTCACTTATCGAGTTAAGGAAGTTGGGAGTTGACTTGACAGTGGATGATGCAGGAGCTTTACTGGCACATATAAGTGTCAAGTCTAACCTAAGAGGATGGATAGTGGAGTTACAAGATGGAGATCCCGACCTGGTCAAGCTAAAGGAAGGAGTAAGGAGTGGAAAGAAAGACAACTTTCGTATAGCTGATGATGGAGCACTGATAATTGGGAAACGGGTATGTGTACCCAATGTCAGTAATTTGCGTAGTCAGATCCTGGAGGAAGGTCATATGACGCCATATGCGATGCATCCTGGAAGCACCAAGATGTATCAGAACCTGAAGAGTCATTTCCGATGGCCTCGTATGAAGAAAGACATAGCGGAGTATGTCGCAAGATGCATTACTTGCCAGCAGGTGAAAGCCGAACATCAGGCTCCAGCAGGCAAGTTGAGATCGTTGACAATACCGGAGTGGAAGTGGGAGATGATCACTATGGATTTTGTGATTGGTTTGCCGATGACTCGGAGGCAGCATGATGTTATTTGGGTCATCGTTGACCGATTAACAAAATCGGCTCATTTTCTTCCTATCCGCCAGACTGATACCATGGACACATTGGCGGGTAAGTATGTTGCTGAGATTGTGAGGCTACATGGGATTCCAAAGTCCATAGTCTCAGACAGAGATCCCAAATTCACATCACGTTTCTGGAAGAGTTTACAAGCTGCTTTGGGAACTAAGTTGAGCTTCAGTACTGCCTTTCATCCTCAGACAGATGGACAGTCTGAGAGGACCATACAGACACTGGAGGACATGCTTAGAGCTTGTGCACTTAACTTCAGTGGGAGTTGGGATAAGTACCTACCCTTGGTAGAGTTTGCATTTAACAACGGCTACCATTCCAGCATTGGTATGCCACCTTTTGAGGCTCTCTATGGAAGGAGGTGTAGAAGTCCGGTATGTTGGGACGAAGAAGGTATGAGATTGATCGTTGGATCGGAGCTAGTCCAACAGACAGTGGACAAGATCCAGACGGTGAGACAGTGCATGAGAGCTGCTCAGGATCGGCAGAAGAGCTATGCTGACAAACACCGACGTGAGATGGAGTATAACGTTGGTGAGAAGGTTTTTCTCAGGGTTGCACCCTGGAAGGGAGTGATCAGGTTCGGAAAGAGAGGAAAGCTGAGTCCAAGATATATCGGGCCATATGAGATTGTGGAGAGAATTGGACCACTAGCTTACAGGTTGTCTTTGCCCGATGAGCTTTCACGTATTCATGATGTGTTCCACGTCTCCATGCTGAGGAGATACCGATCAAACCCTAGTCATATTGTGGCCCCAGTGGATGTTGAGGTGGCAGAAGACCTTACCTACACAGAAGTGCCAGAACAGATTCATGCCAGAGAAGTTCGACAGTTGCGGAACCGTACCATTCCTATGGTTAAAGTCAAGTGGAGCAAGCATTCTGCTAACAAGTCAACATGGGAAGTCGAGGAGCACATGCGGTCCCAGTATCCGCATTGAAACGCCCCGACCCGAATTTACCGTACACAGTAAACACGAGCCGGAACTGTGACAACCCAACCCAACATGACTCAGCATACAGTGTAAACAACAAATATCCGGGCTCAACAGCCCAAAATAAAAACAACAATAAAATCTCAACCGACCCAATGGCCCAAAAATAATAAAACGTTGCACAGCGGAAGACTTATGAAACTCACATAAACACTGTATGCATAGATGCAAACTATGGATCCAAGCCCGTCCAAGGGATAACGCCGCAGCCTGTCTGGAATGCACCAAACCTGTACATGAAACAACTCATCCTACGGGATGAAAGCCCGCAGGTGAGGGGTGAGTCCGAAGTGCTCACGACAATGGAAAGACGATCAATATGAACACTAAAAATTACTCAAGGCAAAAAATAAGTGAAAACCGACCAAAAGACTCAACAAAATCTAATTATCCAATTTTATCTTTCCGGGCCCTGTCACGGATAAGCTAGGGTCGTACCAGGTTATCAACCTGTTCCTGGTGCCAGATCAAAAAGAACCCAGGTATAGACATCCCAAAAATAACAAACCGGGATAGACATCCCAAGCATAGACATGCTTATCACACGAACCCAGATCATGGCCACCACAAAACAGTCTCTAACCATCCGGTCGTACCTCTACTTACCACGTGACAATTATATCATCATTAAAAACCAAACTCAGGGATCGACATCCCTAACCAAAATACCAAGGATCGACATCCTTGTCACTATTCATTAATTATGCCATTATACTTATTCCAAAAGACACAGAAAATCGACACGGGGATAAACATCCCAAAAATACCAAACAAGCACCGGGATAGACATCCCGAGCCAAAACACAACAAAAGCACAGCATCCAACAATGCAACAACACCAAACACAATAACCGAGTAATAAGGCACATATTGAAGGAAATCCATCCTCACCTTGGCCGATTACTCAACTTCGGAAACTATGACCGGTCCGACGCCGGCTCCTCGGGAAACTGCCCGATATCCAACCTATACCACAAAATCATACATACACATAAATGCACATATTCGGTATGCAATGATGCCAATACTACGATACATACCCATCCCGGTTCTTATCTGTTATTACTTCCATTTACCGAAAATATTTATCCATACGTATATCCGAATATAACTTCGGTACTATATTTTAATTAAAATTCTATTCAAAATACTTCATAAAATAAGTATAATTCCAAAATAATAATCATCATATTCTTCCAGAAAAATAATAACCTATTTATAATTTCCAGAAAATATATATATAGTATTTATCTTTTTCTAAATACATATACAATTTAATTTTCCAACACAAAATATAATTAACTTTTAATTTACAAAATACATATTTGTATACATATACCAAAATCATAATTTTCCAGACTAACTAATATACAAACTAAATTTCCAGAAATTATTTATATGGTATTTATATATTTTCTAATCTAACTATAATAATAATTTACAAACATAACATAATTATCTTAATTTGAAGAATCAAAGTATATATATATTTTTTTCCTCAAAACAACAGAATTAAACTAGCCTTAATTTTCACCATGCAAATATATTTTTTTTCTAAATTATCTATCAGAAAATAAATAGATTTACATATACATATATATATATATATTAAGAAAGAAGAAAAAAGAGAAAAAAAAAAAAAATAAATAAAAAGGACAGGTCAAACCCAGTTCCAGTCAACCCAGAACCAGGCGCGACCCGCCCGTCAAAACGGGTCGGAAAACCCAGCTCACCTCGGGTTCAACGGCAACGGCGGCGATGGCGGCGCGGGAACGCGAGGGAGAGGTTGCAGGAGGACGGCGGAAGCGAGGCGACTCAAAGGGCGGTGGAAGGGCGGCGAGACGCGTCGCGACGGCTGAGCAGGAGGCGGAGGAAGAGGATCCGCGGGTCTGCTCGCGGGTCTTCGGCGCGTCAGGGCGGCTCCGGCGGCGGATCAGCTCGGCGACGACGGGGGTGAGCTCGCGACGGCCCTCCGAGCTCGTTGGTGGCGGCGGTGCGGCGAACGGCAGCCCAGAACCCGTCGGCATGCACAGTAGCAGAGGGAGGAGGGTGACGCACTGTTCACCGGCCATTTTTCCATTTTTTCTTATTTTCATTTTTCTTCTTTTCTTTCTTTTTTTTCCGAAATTCTTTTCTCTTTTTTTTCATTTCATTTCCCTTTTTTTTTTATTTCTTCCTCTCACTGTATTTTTTTTTCTATATTTTCTATTTCTTTTTTTTTCTTTTCTTATTATTTTTTTTCTTTTCTTTTTCTCTTTTCCCTCTTTTTCTTTCTTTTCTCTTCTCTTTTTTTTCTTCTCCTCCTCTCTTCCTCTCTTCCCCTCCTTCTCTTCTGTTTTCTTTCTTTTATAAACCGGTGATGCACTGTTAAACTTGTGAATCAATAATGCGATTCGTCCGTATTACGGGCGAATCCGATCCGGACCAGAAAATAACCGATACCTCCTTAGTTATTTTCCGGTGTGATTTTCCGAGAAATTCCGAAACCCGAAAAATACCAACTTAGTTCCGAAAAATCCACGGGAAAATCACGAGCGCGGGAAAACACTCGGATTCGAAAAACGACTCCCGATTTACCTTGAATTAATTACCCAAGATTAATTCAACAGTAAATCACGGTAAATAGACTTTTACAGTCCGGTAAAAATCCAAAATTTTTACCCGGGCTGTTACACGCATCTTTTCACCGATTCGGAGTGAATTTCGTGGACGAAATTATTTTTAGGGGGGTAGACTGTAACAGCCCGGGTAAAAAATTTATATTTTTACCAGATTGTAAAATGCTTTGTACAGTAATTTACCATGTAAAATAATCTTGGGTAATTATTTCAGGGTAAATTATGCATCGGATTCCGAAACCGACCCTTACCCCACGCTCGGGATTTTTCTGCGGATTTTACGGACCAAATTTGGAATTTTTTGGGTCCAGGAATCTTCAGAAAAGTCAGGCTTAACCTCGAATTAACGGACCAGAATTAAGTCAAGGGGGTATTATTGATATTTTCTGGTCCGGACGGGACACGACTGCATAATGCAGCCGCCTTGCTCCTGTGTGCACGTGAAGACTTGTCTCCCATGTGATGCCCGTGACTGCGTGTTTTATCTCCACCTCTGCCTGCAAAAACACACCCATCACTGAGCATCATCACTAACCTTTTCCTTCTGCAAAAAAAGAAAACTTCGCCGCCTGCAACCATCCCCTTGAACCTGCAAAACCACACAACACCAAACACTAAACCAACCAGAAAAAAAAAAGAAGAGAAAAGTAAGGAAAATAAAGGAAACAGAAAAAAAGAAAAGAAACAAAAAAAAAAGAAAAGGGACAAGAGGGAGGGGCTGCCGCCACCTCACCACCGCCGCCACCACCTTTCTTTTTTTTCTTCCCCGACGCCACCACCACCCGAGAACCACCGAGCACCGCACCCTTCCTTCGCCGCCGCCATTCGAACGAAGGAAGCCAAGTGAGCTCGCCCCGCTGCCGGCCTCTCTCGTCACGACCGCCTGCAGATCGTCGCCGCCCGCCCAGACGAAGCCAGCCGCCGCCCTCTCTCCGTCTCCGAAGCGCGTCGCCTTGGTCACCGTCGCCTCGATCTCGCGCCACCTCTTCTGTGCCGTCAAGCAGCCGCCCTCGCCGTCAACCTCGCGCCACCGCCACTGTGAGGTGGGCGCAGGAGATGGATATGGCGTGCGGGTCGACCCGCCACAGTGGGTCCGATCCGGATGTTGATGGGTCAACAGATGGGTATTTGGATGTTGGGCTTGGGCTCTTGGTTGGTTGGGCTTGGCTACGCGGGCCTGCGCCTGGGCCTCAGCTTGAGGTCTGGGCCTGGTGCTGTGCAGGCCTGGCTGGCACTATTCACAGGCCCAGTCCAGTAAAAAAAAAGAAAAGAAAAGAAAAAAAGAAGAAAATAAATTATGGAAGGAAGAAAAAAACAATAAAAATAAAATAAATAATTATATCGGTATATTAGAATAATTTGGAAAAATATGGATGTTAAATGGAAAATAATTACTTTGGAATATATATATATATATATGGTAAATAATAATAATTTTGGAAAGTACATAATTAAGGAAAATAAAAATGGAAAGGGTATTATCAAAGTAAATACGTACCGGGATAATAACCGGATATAATTATAGTAGAATATTTCCGGCCTATGTAATTAAATGGTGAATAATGATGATAATGGGAATAACCCAGGAGATTACCGAGTTAGCACAGTAGTTGTTTTACGGCTTACAATAATAGCCGAGCATTTGCATATCATCTTATATGTGCATAAATTGTTGTTTGATATAGGAATTGATAACGAGCAGTACCCCGAGGAGCCTGAGTCGGAACACTTCGAAGACTATCAGGAATAGGAAAATCGGCTAAGGTGAGGATAAGTAATTATTTATATACTGTCGTAGTACCAAGTTGCTGTTGTGTTATATGCTTGAATAATTCTTTATGGCTGTGAATAGTTGTTGTGAGATGAACTTAATTGTTGTTTGTTGCCGTTGATGTTGCTGAATTGATGCTGCTGTTGATGTTATTGATAATGTTGGAAATGTTGGTATTGGTAGGTCATTACTGTTGTTGTTGGCTGTGAAAATTGTGAGAGTAGAGTACCGAGGGTATTAGTTGAATAAGCTTGTATTATCCAGACGAGCGGAGAGGCTGCGAGCCTGCTCGGGATAATGAGATAATGGAGGATGATAGGAATTAAGTAACTAGGAACAATAAAATTGGTCACACTTAGACATCTAGTAAATCACAGTTAAATGTTGGAATAGCCAGATGGTAGTCTTACTTTTATGGTGCTGGGGGAGAGTGTGCTTGGGGTCTGCTCCCTGTCTGTACGAGTTTTTATTTTAGGCGCTGGGGGAGAGTGTGCTTGGGGTCTGCTCCCTGTCTGTGCCAGTTTTACGTGGAGGTACCAGGGCGAGGTCCACGGGCTAGCTAGCTTGACTACCAGGCGACGGCCATCATTTAACTAGTGATAGGGGCCCTGATAATAAAATTGGTATAGTGTCTAGAATCACAGAGTGTGTTATTAGGGTTCATATGAACCTTAGTCATTTGCTGATGTTGTGACTTGGATTATTTACGGTTGTTAGTATATGTATAATTGCTTATGGATTTTACCCGGTGAGCACTTCGAACTCACCCCTCGCCTGCGTGACCTGGTCGCGTAGTTTGATTGTGCGTAGCTCAGGTACGTTCGAGGCAAGCTGTGGCGCACCCTCTGCCAGGCCCGGATCCATCCTGTGTTGCATCATTTTTATATTGTTGTCCATTGCTGTGTTGTATTAAGACTTCCGCTGCTCGTATTTTATTTCTTGATTCGGTTGCTTGTTGTAATAATGTTCCCGTGCCGGGACAAGTATTGTTGATGTATTATGTACTTTTATTGTATCAATACTGTTGGTTGTGATATTTACTATTGTGGTTACTGAAATAGTATGTGGTCCCACGTGTTTACAGTGTATAACAGTAAATACGGATCGGAGCGTTTCAATATTAATTTGTTGGGTGACTATAAAAAAGGATTTAAGATATTTTAATTTTCATTTTATAAAAGAATACTTGGAAAAATAATGATGAAAATTCCAAAAAAAAACAATCAATATAAATTGAAAAACTTACTTTGCAGTATCTTTTTATTATCATCTTATTATTATTTGTAAAAAGAGATTAAAAAAACTAAATAAAGAAAAACATTCATATCCATATTCTATGATTTTGCTAAACCAAATTGATATTGTGCAAAAAAAATAACATGAAGCCACATGTCTTCTCAATATTCTCTAAAACTTCTAGATGTCATCTCTTCAATCTGTGTTGAGATGTATCTTGCTATATATATAGATAACTAGTACAATATCTTGTGTCTCACACGGGAGTTAATAATTTATCTTATATATTAATATTTATTAAGTGAGATAAATCAAAGGAGATTGAAATAAACAATAATCTCATCAAATTAAGAAAATTTGAATGATTTTTTTCTGCACAAATTTTAAAAATTAAATACTTAAATAAAAAACATAGGATAAAAAGAAAGTGATTGTGAAAATGCAACAGTAGTACTCACTTATACGAAACATACAATTTATTAGGTAAATTTTAGAGGTTGATTTGAAAGAAAACTGTATTTGTAAGGGGGAGACTACAATTAATTAGAGTAAAATTAATAAATCTTATTATTATCTTTGTTTACTATCTTAAAACAAAGATAATTTGAATTAAAAAGAGAACTTTATATCATTATTTTTTTTTAAAAAAGATAATTCTAAAGAAATAATTTAAAATAAATAGATGGAGCCACATGTAATTTACACATTCTTTAAAATTGACATGTGTCATTACCTCAATCACTTCTGAAAGATATCTTTGCTATATATATATATATATATATATATTGACAGATTTGAATTTAACTTTGTACTTGTGACTCCATGTTTCAAAACTCGAATTAATTTGTCACCTACACATTTGATATATAATTAAAATTATGTTTAAATAAATTTTAAATATCCTAAACTAAATAAGATATTTGTTTCGACGACTGTGATGGGACAGTTATGGTGGATGGATTTGTTTCGACAGTTGTGAAGAGACGGTTACGGTGGGAAAGATAACTATGTGTCCTGCCTTCCAGGTGTTTTATGTAACCATATACGTATGGGATTACACGTGCTAGCTCCCTATGAGTCATTTGTGTTTAACTAATGTTGCTATATTGTGATCAATTAATAGTGTTATTTTTTTCAGGATCTTAGGTTTTGCTCCATTTTACAATCTACCCTTCGGATTATACACTGAACATAGCCCTCGTGTTGCTTCAGAAGCAATTGAAAATTTGAATTAACTCTGTAGTTGTGACCCTATGTTCCAAAATTCAAATTAATTTGTCGTCTACACATTTGATATATAATTAAAATTATGTTTAAATAAATTTTAAATATGCTAAACTAAATATGATATTTGTTTCAACGGTTGTGATGAGACAGTTATGGTAGATGGATTTGTTTCAACGGTTGTGATGGGATGGTTATGGTGGGGATGATAACGGTGTGTCTCGCCTTCGAGGTGTTTTATGTAACCATATACACATGGGATTACACGTGTTAGCTCTCTAGGAGTCTTTGTGTTTAACTAATGTTGCTATATTGTGATCAATTAATGGTGTTATTTTTTTAAGGATCCTAGGTTTTGCTCCATTTTACAATCAACCTTTCGGATTTAGCTTCATTATGCAATAGATGATGCTTTAGAATAGCTATGACCCTTTGTTTCAAAATTCGAATTAATTTGTCGCCTACACATTTGATATATAATTAAAATTATATTTAAATAAATTTTAAATATGCTAAACTAAATATGGTATTTATTTCAACGGTTGTGATGGGACGGTTATGGTGGATGGATTTGTTTCGACGACTGAGATGGGATCGTTATGGTGGGGATGATATCGATATGTCCTGCCTTCCAGGTGTTTTACATAACCATATACGCATGGGATTACCACGTGCTTGCTCCCCAATACTCTTCATGTTTAACTAATGTTACTTGCCCCATCTTACAATCTACCTCTAGATCTAGCTTCAAGTAGTAACTTTATGGATTTCTATGAAGAATATATTAATTTTTTATACAATTAATAATTTTTCAAATCCAACCATTCTAAAAATGCCAAACATATAATTTTTTTATATCTTTATATATCAAATAACTTATTAATTAAAGGTTCTCATACATAAAATAACTACAATTTTTGGTGTATATTATAAATTGATAAAATTTAATTAGTATCTACACATAATTTTTGTGATGAGGGAGAATAAATAAATAAAATAGATAAATATTTATTAGTTTAAATGTAACAGCCCGGGTAAAATTTTTGATTTTTACCGGGACTGTAAAAGTCTTTTTACAGTGATTTACTGTTGAATTAATCTTGGGTAATTAATTCAAGGTAAATCGGGAGTCGTTTTTCGAAACCGAGAGGTTTCCCGCGCTCGTGATTTTTCTGTGGATTTTTCGGGCCTAAGTTGGTATTTTTCGGGTTTCGAAATTTCTCGAAAAATCACACCGGAAAATAACTAAGGGGGTATCAGTTATTTTCTGGTCCGGACCGGACTCGCTTCAATAATGCAGACAGGCTGCATTATTGATGAATCACAGGTGGAATAGTTATTCACGTTTATAAAAGCAGAGGAAGAAGGAAGAAGAGAGGAAGAGGAGAAAAAAAAAAGAGAGAAAGAAAAAAAAAGAGAGAAAAAGAAAAAAAGAAGAAAAAAGGAAAAAAAAAACACACAGAAGAGGAAAAAAAACTAGTGAAGGGAAGAAAAAATAATAATAATAAGAAAAAAAAAGAAGAGAAAAGAGGGAAAAATACAGAAAACATAAGAAAAAAAAGGGAAGAAACCGGGTGAACAGTGCGTCACCCCGGCTGCTCCTCGGATACAATTCACCTTGAAGAGCTCCGATAAGCCGTGCACGACATCGACCACAGGCCACAGCAGCACGCTCACCATGCCGTCGCGAGCTCAGCCCCGCTGCCTACGTCGCCTTCCGCCGCCTGACGCGCGCCGTAGAGCCGTTGACCCGGCAGAGGACCCGTGGATCCGACTTCTCCCGCCGCCTGCAGCACCACTAGCTGCCGCCGTGTCCAGTTGCCGCCACCCTCGCGCCGCCCTCCGTCCGCTGGTGCCTAGCCTCGCCTCGCTTTCCTCCTGCCACGATCCGCGCCGCGCCGACGAGCTCATCCAAGGTGAGCAGACCCGCGACCCGCGTCCGACCCGTTTCGTCTGGTCGGGTCGCGCCTTGGATCTTCTGTTGATTGGGCTGGGTTAGCTTTGGGCTTGGGCTTGGGCGTGGGCCGGCTGGGCTTGCACAGTGCGAGCCTGGGCCTGGTCTTGTTCAGCCCAGTTCGTTTAATTAAAAAAAAAACAATTTATATATATATGTATTTATTAATTAATCCGGTAATTTAATTTTCAGGAAAAAATATATATTTATTTTGAGAAAATCATGTTCAGTTTAATTCTGGTATTTTGAGAAAAATATAAGTATATAAACTTTGTTAAATAATTAAGTTTTGTTTGTAAATTATTATTATGGTTAGTTTGAAAACTATAAATATACCTTGAAAATATTTCTGGAAATTTTAATTATATGTTATTATTTCTCTGGAATACAATATGTATATGTTATTATTCTTGGAAAATATATATAGGTATATTTCTGAAATATATATAATTATGTTGAATTATAATTGTTGGAAAGTATTTTGTCTTAGAAAATAAAAATGTATATATATTAAATTGTATTTATTTTCAGAGTAAGTTTTTATGATTATATATTTTCTGGGAAATAACATATAGCATATGATTAGTATATATATATTTTTGGTAAATGACAATATTTGGTAATTATATTATGGTAAATTATTTTATTAAAAATGTAATATTTTAGAAAATAAATGTATACATATGTTATCTTTTTCAGAAAATTATGGAGATTGTAATTTTGGAAAATTATAATTATTTTATGAAAATATTTTGAAAAGAGTTTTCATTAAAGTATGGTACCGAAATTATATTCGGATATACGTACGGTAAAATATTTTCGGTAAATGGAAATAATAAAGGATAAGAACCGGGATGGGTAATTTCGTAGTTTGGGCATCATAGTATACCGAGTATGTGCATTTATGTGTATATATTGTCTTGTGGTATAGGTTTGGATATCGGGCAGTTTCCCGAGGAGCCGGCGTCGGACCGGTCATTGTTTCCGAAGTTGAGTAATCGGCCAAGGTGAGGATGGATTTCCTTCAATATGTGCCTGTATTACTCGGTTATTGTGTTTTGTTGGTTATTGCACTGTTGAGTATTGTATTGCTGTGTTATGTTTCGGGATGTTAATCCCATTGTTTTGATCGTGGTCGGGATGTTCATCCCATGTCGGTTTTGGATGTTTATCCTTGCGTCTTTTTGGTTTACATATAATGGAATAAATAATAAATTGTGAAAGGATGTCGATCCTTGGTAGGGATGTCTATCCCGGGATTTTGGTTAGGGATGTCGATCCCTGTGATTTGATTTTGACGATGGTAATATAATTGTCACGTGGTAAGTAGAGGTACGACCGGATGGTTTGAGACTGTTTTGTGGTGCCATGATCTAGGTTACTTGTGATGGGCATGTTGATGCCGGTTTGATTGGGATGTTGATCCCTGAGTTTGATATTGGGATGTTGATCCCGGGTTCTTTTTGATCTGGCACCAGAAATAGGTTGATAACCTGGTACGACCCTAGCTTATCCGTGACAGGGCCCGGAAAGATAAAATTGGAAAATTGGATTTTATTTGAGTCTTTTCGGTCTTGGACCGATTTTGGGTCGAGTCTTTTGGTTTGGCTGTTGTGCCTGTTTTTGACTTGAGTAATTTTAGTGCTCATATTGATTGTCTTTCCTTCGTCGGTGAGCACTTCGGACTCATCCCTCACCTGCGGGCTTTCATCTCGTAGGATGAGTTATTTGTTGTACAGGATTGGTGCATTCCAGACAGGCTGCGGCGTTATCCCTTGGACAGGGCTCGGATCCATAATTTGCATCTATGTCGCATACAGTGTTAGTGAGTTGTTAAGTCTTCTGCTGTGCATTACTTTTGATATTGTTGGGCTGTTGGGCCGGTAGAGCTTGTTTTGTTGATTTTACTTTGGGCTGTTGAGCCCGTATTCCTGTTGTATACTGTTAGTGTAATATGCCCAAAAGCCAATCAATGGATGTATATTTTGAGTCATGTATACACATTAAGGTTATTCCAATAAATATGATTATGAGATAATCACTTGCACATATTTATAACCCTAGAATACTTTGTATTCTTAAATTGTCCCTAGTCGATTATTATTATGGATGGGTTGTAATAATAAATTAAGACTAGCGTATGTTGAGAATTGCATATGTGATATGAATTCTACATACGGGTACAAGTTAGAGAACTTGTGGACTGGACCGACCCACATAAGAACGCTACATGGAACGTTATATGTTTTGTCGATAGCGGTTCTTATAATGTATTGTCCTTAGACCTGTGATCATCAAGGTTCCCAACATGTGAGTCATATGCTTTGATATTATTCCTGGTCATCCGTAACTGGATAGACGTAAGGGTAATCATTGGGTGTATGATGAGTGTGTAGTGGGTTTTGTATGATCCAGAGGGGATTCGTCCAACCCATATAACGGGTATATTATCGGAGTGTTTCTTGATAGAGTAGAACCGTAAATGCATGGCCATGCTCGGATAATGATATATGATATCATTGGTATCCGTTTTACCGGTTAACTCGAGGATCAAGAAACCGAGATTAAACATATACGAGATTGACATATTCCATGTCTCGTGTTTAATCTTGATAATGGGACGAAGGGACGATGACATGTTCCGAGGCACGTGGAATCAGTATTGATCTTGTCGTTCGGGTGGCAATGATGTGTTGCTAGACGCCGCTCTTTGCTTATAATTGTAAAATGAGATTTTACGATTATTGCTGAACGTACAAGTGCCTACAGGGTCACACACATACAACCGTTGATTCGAGTAGGTGGTTGAACCGTGGTTGGACCATGGTTGAACCAAGGTGTTGTTGGACCAGGGTCGTTTTGGTACAATAATGATCTGAATTATTGACCAGAGTTATTGGTATGGTGGTGTGTTATCTGATTATGCATTAGTGGAGACAAGATAATGAGGGTCATGGTCTTTGGGGCCTAGTGTTGGCCATTAGCCTTATCACTTATACATTATGGAAAAGAGAGAGGTAGAGTACCTTTTGTGATCAGATCACTCTCTTGCTCTTCTCTTGCTTGTTTGAGTTTTTCAGAGTGAAACGCATACACACTAGCTTCTTCTTCTTTGTGAAAGAAGGAAGAACACTAAACACCTAAAACACAACTCTCGGAAATCTATTGCTAGCACACCAGTTCGGGAGAGCTCGGGTTGAAGTCGTGAGACGTTCTTCAGCCGGTTACAACGGTTCGTGTGGATACTATAGAGGGGCGAGGCCTTTGTCTGGCTCTAGCTGATTCGGTTCTACAGTTGGGTGAAAGACCTCAACCGAATAAGGTATGTAAAAATTGTTATTCGGTTTAACTCCCTTCACATGGATCCTCCATGTGTATCCGGTATTTCCGCTGCGCATACATGTTGTATTTGTGCTTTTGATTGTCAATTGCATGAACCGGATACTTACATATACACTGTATGCTGGTCTTATTTTGGTAGGGTTGTCACAGTTCCGGCACGTGTTTACTGTGTACGGTAAATACGGGTCGGGGCGTTTCATTTTGGTAGGAGCGGGCGTTAGGTCTTGTTGGGCAGTCTTTGTGTGTTGTTGTTCTTGTTGGTATAGTTTGCTCCATTTGTTTATTATTTTATATCATTTTAGTTAGTGCATTATGGATCCAGTCAAGGGACGCCAGCTGTCGCAGAACATACACATAAGAGGTAATGATGCCATAAGTAAGCGGAAATATAAATATTATTAATACTAATATTTTGATTACAAAGGGAAATATTACATTGATATTTTATATCTTATAAAAATAAAAATACATTTAACGCCTGGGAACGACATTGACCCTGAAGCTGGTTGGGTCGTTGTTGATGTTGACTTGGATGCTATCGCTCCACGACAACCACATGCCGCCTCTGCCGTCCTGACCAGGAAGCTCGAACCGATTTGCTTGAGGGAACCGGAGTGGGATGAGACCGTGATCGTCCTGAGGTTGCCACTGGGTCTCCGTCAGAAGAACCATGTTCGGTTTGTATTGGTTCTTCAAGTCCCTCAGAGTACGTGAGAACTCCTGGGAACGCCTTGCGACTCCTCTGCAGTTCCACACCAGCAGTCGGGCCTTTGGCCAAGTTACGGGCAGACGAGTTACTCTGGGCATGCTCTGAGCCATCATCGAGAGTTGGTAGTAGGTACCTTGCTCCAGGGTATGGCAAGTGGACTCCAGGTTGAACTCTTGAAGCCTTTCGGAGATGAAGAACATGATGGAGTTTGTCGATCCGTAGTAGGAGGTCCTCAGCGTGCCGCGGTCCTCTAGGAAGAACACCTCTTCCATTGGAGTGACGAAGAACCGCGATGAGTAGAGCTCGTCGACGAAGACTAGACGAGGCATCCTGCCGAGCTCGTTCGGTAGCTCTTCAGCATGCTCGTTGACCATGCTGTAGGCCAGACGGTTCCTTCTGCCTAGGTTGGCACCTTCGACGAAGAAAATGGATGAGGGAGCAGGCATTGTGTTGGGACGTGTTTGTGTTTGGTTTTCAGAGTTTTGTGGTTTTTGGTTGCCTGAATGTTTTGTTGCTTTTAAAATGCTTTTGATGATTTACACCTCACCGCTCCGTTCCTTTTATACTCTTATAGGGAGCGTGATTACCGTTTTTGATTTTCAAGATTTTGCTTTTGGAAATTGCCGTTGTTTCATTTATTGCCTTGTTACTTTACACGTTTTTCGGACTACCATGCCAGAGTTTTTCAACCTTTTTCCATCTTATGATTTTCTTTCGCTCTGGCTACTTTTTCCGTTCTTTTCATGGTTTTTCTATATTTTCCTGCATTTTTTATCACATGCATCCATGACCGTTGAGGCTAGACGGATGGGACCACACCTCGAGTAGAGCGTATGTGCGACAAGTTTACAGCTGTTTGGACATCGTGGAGAGATGCGAGACCGGATAGACGTTTTTGACTCATGCGGAATTTGTGAACAAGTGGGTACATTTCTTTCGAGGGACACAGGACGCTCTCGTGATCGTCACCGTTAGTCGCGCGTATCACGTTTCATGGGTTCGTGGATGTTCACGTCCGAAACGAGCACCGATCATGAAATATATTTTTGTTTTAACTTCTTTATGTTTTGATTTTGTTAAACGAGTTTTGCTTTTAATTTCTTTATATTTGATTTTATATTCCTATAGTTGATTTTTATTTTGCTTGAGATATTTTATTTTTCTGTTTAACATAAGATTTCGTAACATAAGAATTCTTGATTTAAAAAGGAAATTTATTTTATTTATTTTATAATAGTTTTACATCGGGGAAGAAGCACTCTATTGAGTTACTTGCTTCTCTAAATCTTTTACAAGTTTCTGGACGTTCTTCATGTGAGGGAAGAGCTCCGCGCACGCCAGTTCGATTTGCGCCACCGCCGAGCTGATCTTCTTCAGTGAGACGTTCAACTGCGTCAGAGTCTATTGCGGTGTGCTGCTTTCAGCCGTCGCTTTGCCTTTTCGATCCTCAGCTTCTTTGGGAGCACGCTTCTTCCGGCGTCTTCGAGAGACCACCATGTGCTCTTTTAGGCCGACGATAGTTCGTCTTGAAGCGTTTCTTCGGTGGTTCTTCATCGGAGCTTGTTGGGAAAGCAGTGCCGCCGAAGTAGCTATTGTTCTCGGAGTCTGAGGTAGTCCTTGATCTCAGTGGAGAGTCCATGACTGTGTGTGAGTATGCCAGTCATGAGGTTTGGTTTTTATAGAGGACGAGATGTCGCTTAAGGGTATAAGCGGTATCTCGGGTTGAGGTTGGACACCTGGCAGAGTATGCCAGAAGCTTATCGTGGTAGGACCCACGGGTAAGACGGAATTTCGGGGACGAAATTCTTTTTAAGGTGGGTAGACTGTAACAGCCCGGGTAAAATTTTTTATTTTTACCGGGACTGTAAAAGTCTTTTTACAGCGATTTATTGTTGAATTAATCTTGGGTAATTAATTCAAGGTAAATCGGGAGTTGTTTTTCGAAACCGAGAGTTTTCCCGCGCTCGTGATTTTTCCGTGGATTTTTCGGGCCTAAGTTGGTATTTTTCGGGTTTCGGAATTTCTCGGAAAATCACACCGGAAAATAACTAAGGGGGTATCAGTTATTTTCTAGTCCGGACCGGACTCGCTTCAATAATGCAGACAGGCTGCATAATTGATGAATCACAGGTGGAATAGTTATTCACGTTTATAAAAGCAGAGGAAGAAGGAAGAAGAGATGAAGAGGAGAAAAAAAAAAGAGAAAAAAAAGAGAAAAAAAGAAAAAAAAGAAGAAAAAAGGGGAAAAAAACACACAGAAGAGGAAAAAAACGAGTGAAGGGAAGAAAAAATAATAATAATAAGAAAAAAAAGAAGAGAAAAGAGGGAAAAATACAGAAAATAGAAGAAAAAAAAGGGAAGAAACCGGGTGAACAGTGCGTCACCCCGGCTGCTCCTCGAATACTATTCACCTTGAAGAGCTCCGATAAGCCGTGCACGACACTGACCACAGCAGCACGCTCGCCATGCCGTGCACGATCCGCGCCGCGCCGACGAGCTCATCCAAGGTGAGCAGACCCGCGACCCGCGTCCGACCCGTTTCGTCTGGTCGGGTCGCGCCTTGGATCTTCTGTTGATTGGGCTGGGTTAGCTTTGGGCTTGGGCTTGGGCGTGGGCCGGCTGGGCTTGCACAGTGCGAGCCTGGGCCTGGTCTTGTTCAGCCCAGTCCGTTTAATTAAAAAAAAAAACAATTTATATATATATGTATTTATTAATTAATCCGGTAATTTAATTTTCAGGAAAAAATATATATTTATTTTGAGAAAATCATGTTCAGTTTAATTCTGGTATTTTGAGAAAAATATAAGTATATAAACTTTGTTAAATAATTAAGTTTTGTTTGTAAATTATTATTATGGTTAGTTTGAAAAATATAAATATACCTTGAAAATATTTCTGGAAATTTCAATTATATGTTATTATTTCTCTGGAATACAATATGTATATGTTATTATTCTTGGAAAATATATATAGGTATATTTCTGAAATATATATAATTATGTTGAATTATAATTGTTGGAAAGTATTTTGTCTTAGAAAATAAAAATGTATATATATTAAATTGTATTTATTTTCAGAGTAAGTTTTTATGATTATATATTTTCTGGGAAATAACATATAGCATATGATTAGTATATATATATTTTTGGTAAATGACAATATTTGGTAATTATATTATGGTAAATTATTTTATTAAAAATGTAATATTTTAGAAAATAAATGTATACATATGTTATCTTTTTCAGAAAATTATGGAGATTGTAATTTTGAAAAATTATAATTATTTTATGAAAATATTTTGAAAAGAGTTTTAATTAAAGTATGGTACCGAAATTATATTCGGATATACGTACGGTAAAATATTTTCGGTAAATGGAAATAATAAAGGATAAGAACCGGGATGGGTAATTTCGTAGTTTGGGCATCATAGTATACCGAGTATGTGCATTTATGTGTATATATTGTCTTGTGGTATAGGTTTGGATATCGGGCAGTTTCCCGAGGAGCCGGCGTCGGACCGGTCATTGTTTCCGGAGTTGAGTAATCGGCCAAGGTGAGGATGGATTTCCTTCAATATGTGCCTGTATTACTCGGTTATTGTGTTTTGTTGGTTATTGCACTGTTGAGTATTGTATTGCTGTGTTATGTTTCGGGATGTTAATCCCATTGTCTTGATCGTGGTCGGGATGTTTATCCCATGTCGGTTTTGGATGTTTATCCTTGCGTCTTTTTGGTTTACATATAATGGAATAAATAATAAATTGTGAAAGGATGTCGATCCTTGGTAGGGATGTCTATCCCGGGATTTTGGTTAGGGATGTCGATCCCTGTGATTTGATTTTGACGATGGTAATATAATTGTCACGTGGTAAGTAGAGGTACGACCGGATGGTTTGAGACTGTTTTGTGGTGCCATGATCTGGGTTACTTGTGATGGGCATGTTGATGCCGGTTTGATTGGGATGTTGATCCCTGAGTTTGATATTGGGATGTTGATCCCGAGTTCTTTTTGATCTGGCACCAGAAACAGGTTGATAACCTGGTACGACCCTAGCTTATCCGTGACAGGGCCCGGAAAGATAAAATTGGAAAATTGGATTTTATTTGAGTCTTTTCGGTCTTGGACCGATTTTGGGTCGAGTCTTTTGGTTTGGCTTTTGTGCCTGTTTTTGACTTGAGTAATTTTAGTGTTCATATTGATTGTCTTTCCTTCGTCGGTGAGCACTTCGGACTCACCCCTCACCTGCGGGCTTTCATCCCGTAGGATGAGTTATTTGTTGTACAGGATTGGTGCATTCCAGACAGGCTGCGGCGTTATCCCTTGGACAGGGCTCGGATCCATAATTTGCATCTATGTCGCATACAGTGTTAGTGAGTTGTTAAGTCTTCCGCTGTGCATTACTTTTGATATTGTTAGGCTGTTGGGCCGGTAGAGTTTGTGTTGTTGATTTTACTTTGGACTGTTGAGCCCGTATTCCTGTTGTATATACTGTATGCTGGTCTTATTTTGGTAGGGTTGTCACAGTTCCGGCACGTGTTTACTGTGTACGGTAAATACGGGTCGGGGCGTTTCATTAAATATGAGCAATATAGTTTCCTTACATAAAAGTATTTAATTTTCAAATTTTAACAATATATTTTCTTATAACAAATGATATATGAGAAAAGAGAAATAAATTTAAGAAAATATAATAATCTTTCAAAAAATATTAAATGTAATTTGTTGGAAATGAAATTGGTCTAGAGAGAACTTATGGCATTCTAAGTTTTCCTTATTTATAATGTGTGGCATTTGGTTTCATCACAACCATTTCAAAATTATCCAAAATTTTTGCTTAGAAAAACGAAAAAAAAAAGTGGGGATAAAGCCTTCTCTAAACGGTGGACGCATTTTTTTTTTCAATTTTTGTCTCTGTTTTAAATTTTTTAAAATTAAAAAATAATTTTGAATAGTCTTGATGAGCAAAGAGGATCAGCGGTCTGCCCTTGCACCTCCAACTAAAGTAAGATGCGGATACTAGGCGTTGGACACTCCTCATTATTAAGTGGAGAGTTGGTTCATGGAGTTAAAATATTACAATAATAAAATTAAGTTAGTACTGATCCTTTTAATTGAGGTACCCAGGTATGCAGCAAACGGAAAATCACCAAAAGGAAAGCACCACGAAAATGTGGACATTTCTGGAATTCCCCTTTCTTTAAAAAATCTATTTTTGGGATTCGTTAAGTATAGTTTTTGGGATTTTCAATTTGGATAATTATTCTTAGTTTTCTCCGAAATTTCGAGGAACATTCATGTAAAGTTAGTCAACCCAAATCACAAAACTACGGCAACTGCAACAAACTTAGACTTTTTCTCGTTAAAAAAGCTTATAATAAATTCCAAGGTTCAAAGCATTCAAGGTCTTTTATACAATTGGCACTTCTTATGAGAATTATTCACCTCCAACGGCATTATGCCAAAAAAAATTAGGATCACATCACAAGTCAATAATTTCCAACGTGTCCTATAAGCCTAGTGTTTATCTTCACGATCAACCAATTTGATGTACTTTTTTTAAGGCAAATTTGATTTGCTTTCACACTGTTTTTCTTTCTCGTTAATTTATATCTCTCTAGAACAATGTCGGCAACTTGCACCTTTTCTTTAGAAAAGCTTGCAGTTTTTTCTCTTATTTTTATTTTAATTGTTTGAAATAAATGAATGAGCCAAAACACTTTTACCTACCTTCCGATTAAGCTCAGAAATTTCAGAGACATATGCCAAAATTTAAAATGAAAGAAATGATGACGCAATTTGACGTGAAAGAAGAATTGCAATTCTCAAGAAGTGTTGTTCTGGTGGGATATGAATGGGCAGGCATGAGAAAAGAAAAACTAACTGCAAAATAGAATGGGTTTTTTTTTAAGTAGCATGAGATTAAGACGTAAGCATTTAATATTTGGTGAATGATTCCGTGCACATCTTAATGGGGGTGATTCTTATCAAATACTAGAGTTTGTTTTTTTTTTTTTTTGATGAAATCAAGTAGAGTTATTAGTAACCTGTAATTTTTGTCGACTTTCTTTTGTTTTGAAAAATACCACCGTAGGTTCACACCCAAAATGAATAGCTTGTCCTTGTTACAGCCCATCTCGCTTGGCCCAATGGACTACACACTGGCAACGTATCATATGTATCCTGTGTTTTTGTAGCTATTGCTATTGATGGGCTCCTTGACAGAAGGAAATTTCTCGTTCGGTTGGGTTTAGTGTAAGTAGATGAAGCCCATGGGTAGCGCAATAACCCAAGAAGTAGTTTGGAGGCCTAGATGATAATAGTTATATGGTCTAATTAAACCCCTTATTATGCTCATAAAAATAATTAAACCTCTTATTCACCTAATGAAAAAAAAAAACTAAGCCCATTCCAGCCTGCAGTGTTGTCCGCCTAATCAGAACTCTAGGCCACTAAAGGAAAACATATACTCTGTCTGTGCATGATTAAGAATGATGATGACTGTGACTTAACTTTGTCACACACTAAGAATAATATAAGCCGAAGAAACTAGGACCCAAAAAAAAGGTTGAAACAGATGGTGATGATAATTGAAAATCGACCCTACGCCACTTCATAAGAGGCGACGTGTAATGACTTTTGGTTGGATTAATGCTCGAGTGGGGGAGAAAGTTCAAAATGCATTTTTAAACCCATGCTAATTAACGATCAAAACAATATAACTAAATCCGCCTTGCAAAATTAGTTGTTAGCCAATTATTTGATATACATTAAAAAAAAAGTTTGGTACGCACTCTTGGTTATATGATTATTGATTAGTATACAGTGATAATTGGTAAGTGCAACGTCCACTACATCTCTGTGTCCCATTCATCAATCACAGATAAGTTTGCGAATTGCATGATAGTATGTGCATGTATACATTTAAAGGTTGATTGCCTTTTTTATTTGGGAGTGGTTGTAGAGGACAAAATGAGGATATGGACCAAAGATGATGCATTTATATTGCACATATGGTGTTAATGGGTGGCATGTATTGCATGCATGCCAATTTTTTCCTCACCGGTAAGCATGCATTGCAAGTCAAATATAATTAAACTCGAAAAATTAAAATACTCTCCCACTCATTGGTGTTATCATGCACAAAAATTTCGATACAGAAATGCCTTTTATGGTCTATCATATTATATGACAAGTTCTGCAATCAAAGCCCAGCTCAAAAAGAAAAAGAAAAAGTCAAAGGAAAAAAATGGTCAAAATTGATAGGGCCTTATTCCCCATGATCAGATCAGAAAATAAACTTTTTTAGTAATTTTTAATTTGGATCCAAGTTATTAGCCGATGTATGAATTTGATGTGTTGATTTGGTAGGAAGTCTGGCATCAAGATCCAAAATATTTCAGATTAATCCTTTTTATTTCACAGTATATTAATTCATCTTTTATGGATTCGTTTTATATATAAAAAAAAGATATGTTTCTTTACAATTCTAAACTCTTAACTCTTTCTAAGTTCAAAAATTTGAAAACATAAAGAGATGTAAATGAAATTTGCCCAAATAAAAATTCCCGCTATTGATTGTTTGACTTTGTATAACCCAACATATACACCTAGAAATTTTCTTTGTGTTAAAATTTTCTTTTGATCCTGTCAATGTTGATATTGTGGACTATTGATGTTGAAGCGCCCCGACCCGTATTTACCGTACACAGTAAACACAAGCCGGAACTGTGACAACCCAACCAAAACAAGCCCAAGCATACAGTGTATACAACAGTAACACGGGCCCAACAGCCCAAAATAATAAACATCAATAGTAACAAAACCGGCCCAATGGCCCAATAATATCAATAGAATTCACAGCGGAAGACTTAATAACTGACCAAACACTGTATGCGACACTGATGCAAACTTTGGATCCGAGCACTGTCCAAGGGATAACGCCGCAGCCTGTCTGGAAATGCATTTAACCTGTACCACAAATAACTCATCCTACGGGATGAAAGCCCGCAGGTGAGGGGTGAGTCCGAAGTGCTCACCGACGAAGGAAAGATAATCAATATGAACACTAAAATTACTCAAGGCATCACAACAGTCAAACCAAAAGACTCGACCCAAAGCTGGTCCAAGACCAAAAGACTCAATAAAAACCAATTATCCAACAAAGCTGGTCCAAGACCAAAAGACTCAATAAAAACCAATTATCCAATTTTATCTTTTCCGGGCCCCGTCACGGATAAGCTAGGGTCGTACCAGGTTATCAACCTGTTCCTGGTGCCAGATCAAAAAGAACCCAGGGATAGACATCCCAAATATAACAAACCGGGATAGACATCCCAAGTATAGACATACTTATCACACGAACCCAGATCATGGCCACCACAAAACAGTCTCTAACCATCCGGTCGTACCTCTACTTACCACGTGACAATTATATTACCGTCGTAAAAAACCAATCACGGGGATCAACATCCCTAACCAAAATCCCGGGATAGACATTGAAACGCCCCGACCCGTATTTACCGTACACAGTAAACACGTGCCGGAACTGTTCTTATTATAGTAGCAGACAGTACATACAAAATAACATACAGTACACGTAATCTCAGATACAACATCCGTCACCCGATCCCGGGGACCATTATTCAAACCACAACAGCAGTAGCAGAAATATATAATACAACATCATATAAAATATCAGCAGCGGTAGACTCAGAATGAGATGCAGCGGAGGTATGGA
Source organism: Turnera subulata (assembly GCA_028386065.3). Classification (NCBI taxonomy): domain Eukaryota; kingdom Viridiplantae; phylum Streptophyta; class Magnoliopsida; order Malpighiales; family Passifloraceae; genus Turnera; species Turnera subulata. Next base: position 2,105 of record JAKUCV010006702.1, on the reverse strand, counting down.
TCCGGGGATTGGTGAAACAGAAACAGCGGCTGGCCGAACCACGTACCTGTACTACGAAAAACTCATCCTACGGGATGAAACCCCGCAGGCGAGGGGTGAGTCCGAAGTGCTCACCGACGAAAGATAAACAGTAATATGCAGGCAACACAATACTTTCGAAGTAAAATTCCAGCAAAATCATAACAAGAAACAACTAGACAATTAACTGAGCCAAGACCAAAAGAATGCTTAAATATTATCAAGTTTTATCTTTCGGGC
>JAKUCV010006701.1:44638-87203 GCA_028386065.3 Turnera subulata | reverse complement strand
ATTGTAAACATCGATGTTTTGACCAACGGTCACAAGAACATCGATGTTTTATAATCCAACATCGATGTTTTCTTGCTACTGCCAAAAAGATTTTAAAATCGACTTCATGCAACATCGATGTTGTTCTAAGAACATCGATGTTTAGAACTCAAAAACCAGTTTTATGACTTACATGATTTATGAAATGCATGAGGAAAATAATTTTTGGTTTGAGCATTAACTTGGAGTACTTGAGTTACCATTTACAAGGATTTCCTATAGATGAACTCTCTATATATTTTCATCCTTGTTGCTTCAAATCTTGTACTCCTTTGTCTTAGACTTGTGCTTCATTGATTGATGTCTTTTTGCTTTTCTTCAAGGAATGAATTCATGAATGGAGCTTTGGTTAGTTTGTCATTATCAAAACCCTGAAATGAAACATGGAAGCATTAGTCCTAACAATCTACACATAGCGAATGGTCGGAAAAAAAGATGTCGTTGGCCCTATGGGGATACCGGACCTCCATTAGGTCCTCCACTGGTGCAACCCCATACTCCTTAGTATATGGAATGGAGGCCGTACTGCCTGTAGAGCTCGAAGTGCAGTCGTTGAGGGTGGCCCGAGAAAGCAAACTTCTCGAAACAGAATGGGTACAAGAAAGGCTCGATCAATTGCATTACTAGATGAAAAGAGATTGTTAGCCTTATATCATGTGCAGGGATACCAGAGAAGAATAGCCAGGGCTTTCAACAAGAGACTCAAGGAAAGAGAACTAAAAGAAGGGGATTTGGTGCTAAAAGAAGTGAGAGAACCAGTGCACCACCCTAAGGGGAAATTCAAAGCCAAATGGATTGGGCCCTACATCATCAAGGAGATCCTACCAAAAGGGGCAACAAGAGTCAGAGATTTGGAAGGAAACGAGTTTCGAGAACCAGTCAACTTGGATCAATTGAAGAAGTATCATGTGTAGTTTGAATCGATGTAAAAAGAACTATGTAGACCTGATTCCTTGAGCTCAATGAAAAGAAAGAACCAAAAAGAAAAAAACAAGCCATGGATATGCAGAAAGCCCGACTCGGGTCCGGTCACTTTATTAATAAAAGGCCAAAGGTTGACAAGAAAAGGAAACGGGAGTTCATTCGCTCATTTATTTTGCATGCATTATACATGTCATGAATATTTATCTGAGCAAAATATCTAAGTACGCTTAAGCATCCTCCTCATAATCACTGGGAGATTCAGGCTCCTGGCGCACGTTTGATCTCAAGAGTCTATCTCTATAACCGGATAGGATCCGCTCGATCTCACCTACACTCCCTTTTAACCACCTATGATAATTCATAGTGGAATAAGGATCGGCAACGTTGCAAACCTTCATCTTCGTGGGAAGGCTCCAGTATCCTTGTAAGAGCTTTATAGTGCGCCCATCCATTAACCTGTCAAGAGGTGGACAGGGGAGAGGAGGAATCATCTGTTCATGCCCGAACTGCCTAACCACCCTGGACGGATAATAGAAGGTGGTCCGAAGAATCCCTGGGAGCACTACGACCTTTTGACCCACTATGTAGACAATCACCTCTTGCATCCCAAACCAAGAGCAGTGCCATACAATTTGATGTTCCTCCAAGTGCTTCATGAAAGCCACCCAGTCCTTAACTGAAGAAGGGGTGAAGGAAGAGACCTGTTTCTGGTAATCCCCCGAAGTATACAAGCCAGACCTCGGAGGATGGATCAACTTAAGATGATCGCACAGCCATCTATGAAGAGAAAGATCCATAAGTAAAAGAAGGGTAGAAGGTGAACTCTAAAGATGCATAAGAGTCAGAGATGATATCTGGAGGAGTAATGGGGAACCCGTGAGGAGTTTATCAGGATAAGCCGTCAAATCATCTAAAGAAGCAAGAGTTTCCCCTAAAACGGTGGGCACTATGCTGTGACCATTAAACAGCTCGGCTACCAGTGCGCCTGTGTTTAGAGAACAACAACCAGAATGACCTACCAGCAGGAATTCACACACCATCACAAGAGCTAAGGCACGATTATGCTTATCTTTCCAAGATGCATCACATTCTAGATACCCGCGCAGCACGGCATCAATAGAGTATTGATCAACTAGTAGTGACAAATTCATATGCACACCCTTGCCTAGCAAACGTTCCATCTGCTCATCGGTGATGGATAAGAAAGCACTGACCTTAGACTTAGTCACCGTGGCAGGAGAAATCATGGCAACATCATCCTTCACTGGGTTTCAAGGAGTGCGCAAAACCCATCCACTAATGGGCAGAGTTCTACCATGGAGGGGCCAAAACCAAACACACGGCGATCATAATCCCAGAACATAGCTGCAGCACGAACCAAGCCCTCATCGACCTTCACTGTGGCCAAGTTGAATAAGGCAGAAAGCCTCGATAGCTTGAAGTCAAGACGACGCACTTGGGGAACACCCTCCATCCACTGGAGCACTTTCACTCATGGCTACCTCCGTTGTGTTTGGAAGATATTCTAACAAGTTATGGGAGTCTCTGGGTGCCCAGGGGTGTATTTATACTGTTTTAGGGTCGGTGGAATTCGCAAAAACCCTAAAGCCCAAATCCAAAGACCAAAAAGGAAGTTCGAGGAGTCAACGACCGCCAACGCCGGCGATCATGTCGTGAAGACCGCCACCGCCGGCGGTCATCTGTGCAAGACTGCCGGAAGGCGACGGTCATACACTTACATGGCCGTCAGGTCGACAGTACGGGCTCGCCCAGAAAATTTCGAAAAAATTCAGGGGGAAGGAGAGAAGGTGGAGGAGAGAAAATAAAAAGAAAAAAGAGAGTTTGCAATAATAGATGCTTTATATGTGATAAATACCATGCATGCACAACTTGTTAATACACGGCGTATTAGGGGCACATCGCTAGCCTTTGATTTCTAGGGGCATGACACGCCCGCGTTGCACCTGATGTCGGGTCGAGACACCCGGTAGAAAAACCAAAGTCGTGTACCCACTACACGCAAAATTGAGAGATGAGAGAGAACAAACCCCAGGGTGAGATGATTTCCAAACTAAAATGTTGAACAGACAATTGACGGGATAAGACGATTCCCAAACCACGGGGTGGAACCTCCCCAATGAGAGATGTAGGGGCATGTGATGCCCGAGACATAGACAACACAGTCGCGAAGTGACAGCTTATATGATGATAGGGGCATGAGATGCCCAGAGACTAGATAACCAGGCCGTGAGACGGCATTTCTGATAGAAGTCAGTGGCGAAGCCACTTGGGATGAGATGATTCCCAAGACGAAACCTAGTTTGCAGGATGGGACTATTCCTTGTCAACAAACCGATAGATGATACGATTCTATCGCCTCGGGATGAGATGATTCCCGAGACCTGGGATGAGAAGATTCCCAGATCAAAACCTAGTTGACAAGGATGGGTTAGGAATGGGTTTAAGGGTCCAAGTAAATGGACTCTCCGGAGTTTACCTAGCCCATTGACACATTTCTTGCAGGTTAATTTTAGCTCTGATTTTCGTGAAAAATTAGAGCTGAATCATCATTTATGTAGAAATGTTGTTTTTGGTATGATTTAGTATGAAATTGGCATTAAGGTGTAATCAATCTATTATGGAATGATTTAGGGGAGTGATAATCAAGTAATTGAGTGATTCTGGGTTGATTAGGGGTTAATTATGCGGTAAGATCAAATCAGGGCTGAACTAGGGGGATTGAGAGTTTGAAAATGGAAAGAACGGGTGACACGCGGGGCAACCGGCGGTCCTCTCGCGACGACCGCCAGGTGCTGGCGGGAATCCACTCAAGACCACCGGCACTTGCAGTTAAGCAATGGATGACCGCCGACAGCGGCGGTCATGTCATCCCAGATTCGCCCAAATCTCCGATTTTGTTTCTAATTTCGATCCTACGCGGTTTTGGACCAGATTTTTGGGCACAATCTTCACCACTTAAGGTTAATGAGATGATTTAATTTTGAGTCAAGACATGATAAGAATTTAATTTAGTAGAATTAATGTATTTTGGTAAACTAAGCCTCTGTGCTTCTAAATCTTAGGATTAATGGGACGATTTATTCTTAGGGTAAAACCAATAATAAGGTTTATTTACATTAAAATACATTTCAATACATTTCTTGGGCTCTTTTAGTCATTTTTAACCAATTATATTGAGATGATTTATTTTTGGGGTAAGGAATGGGCTTAAGGGTCCAAGTAAATGGACTCTCTAGAGTTTACCAAGCCCATTGACACATTTCTTGCAGGTTAATTTTAGCTCTGATTTTCGTGGAAAATCAGAGCTGAATCATCATTTATGTAGAAATGTTGTTTTTGGTATGATTTAGTATGAAATAGGCATTAAGGTGTAATCAATCTATTATGGAATGATTTAGGGGAGTGATAATCAAGTAATTGAGTGATTCTGAGTTCAAAAATGGAAAGAACGGGTGACACGCGGGGCAACCGGCGGTCATCTCGCGACAACCGACAGGTGTTAGCGGATATCCACTCAAGACCGCCGGCACTGGCGGTTAAGCAGTGGATGACCGCCGGCAGCGGCGGTCATATCTTGCCAGATTCGCCCAAATCTCCGATTTTGTTTCTAATTTTGATCCTACGCAGTTTTGGACCAGATTTTCGGGCATAATCTTCACCACTAAGCATGTCCACGCCCCTAGGTTTCCCAGAGCGCTATAAATAGGACCCCTCACACACATTTCAAAAGAGGACACACTTTTCTCACATACACACCTATAAGCCTTGAGTGCTTGGAGAAACTCTACTTCTCCAAGCTTAGAAATACATTCCTTAGGCAGAAACTCTGGAAGCATTTTGTGGGAGGCATTAACAGTAGTCCAGCAAGAAGTAGTCAAGAAGAGGATCAACCATAGAGCTTAGAAGTGGCAAGAAGGTGGGTGTAGAACTTACCTCAGTGCAAGGAGCTAGAGGAGGGCTACAAGAGGTAACACTAAACCTTCTTTTGATTGATCTTTGTTGATTATATGCGGATGGTTTTGATGATGTAAATGGCCAATTTGTGCCATGTTTAGAACTACGTGGCTTTGACCCTGGTCACTCGGGTACGTAGGTAGTCTCGGTTTTACAACGGGATGCAAGCCAAATCTTCTTCTTCTCCCCTTCTCTTTATCATCCACAAACGCACACTTGCACTAGGCACCCTTGCATTCTACAATTGCACACAGTCTCGACCCAACACGGATGGGTGCCTAACACCTTCCCATATGTGACAAACCCCTGATCCTATGTCTTTGGTTCGCCATGACCATGTAGCCTAAAGGAGTCATCTAAAGGTTTTTCCTAAGTTTTGCCCTTAATAAAACTTGGGTGGCAACTCTACTGACATGGGATTGACCCGAAGAAGAAGGTGTAAGGAAATAGGTGAATAGGCCCAAGTGATTTTGGGTCGGGTATTCACAGATGGTTAAGCCAAATGATATATTGAGAATTTCTTTGCGGGGATATTTGTGGGAAATTTGGGTATGAAATCATACCAGAGAAATTGTATACTGTGCTCTTATGCATGGGGAGTTATTGGAAGAAAACCTTTAGTATTGTTAGTATACGATGCATATACGCAGGGGGAGCATTTGGCTGAAAAATCGAGCCAAGTGAATGCTTTAAAATTTTCTCAAAATTATGCTTTAAAACAGGGAGAGTTTTGCTTATCTGGTTATCTTGTTTCTAACCACTGTTTTATTAGCAAAACAGACAACATGTTTGTCATCATAAAAAAGGAGTAGATTGTTAGCCTAAATATGTGTTATGTACTTAATTAAGTAATTAATTAAGACTAATCTTGTTTAGTATATTTTTTATGATTATTCAATGCCTATATTATTATTTTGATGATTAACAAACAGTATGGGAAGTCCTTGTGTGTTTTAAGCATTTGCAGAAAATTTGGTTTCTAGCAGAAACCAAATACCGTGAAGAATTGGCTTCAGCGTGGCTTTTCCATCGAACCATAATGTCGCTGTCTAGGCAGTTGGAGAAGTGGTCCCGAAAAGTAGCTGGCTTTCAAGCAATTAAAGCAACGGATTTACTTGGTCTCCAAGAGTCAACAAACGGTCAGAAAAGTGGTCCTCACATCCTCTTTCATGCATCAAAGAGCTGGTGGTCCTTATTTCCATTTTTGGAGAAACTTTTAGAAGATTAAAGAACAATTTCTGCCCAAGTAATTACCAGATTTGGTTCAGCCAACAGTCAAACGTTGACAGTTCTTAATTAAAGAAAGAAATGAACTTGTGCGCCACCTGGAAGCATTCTAGCCGTTGGAAGACACTCCTCCCCATCCTTAGAATCTATCAATAGAGGATTGAAGCCTCACAGCAAATCAACCTAGCTATTCAAGAGATTCTAAGTTGAAAAAAAGAGCATACCTTGTGAGATATTCTTGTGCTTAATTTGTGTAACTTCTTGAGTGAGTCACTCTTGAAGCTTTGCCTTGGGAAAGGTTGTAATCAGCAGGATTAGGGGATAATCTTGTTGGGTAGACAAAGCTAGGTTCAGCTTTAGGTTAGGTTTAGCAAGTTCAGCCTGCAAAAATTTGTATATCATAGGTTATTTGGCTCGCCTGTAAAAGCCAAATTAGTGGATAGTTTAGAAATCCTAAAAGGGGGACCTTTAGGTAGTGGATGTACTCCTGCGTGGGGAACCACTATAAATTGCTTATGTCCATTGCTTTTCTGTCTTCATCTTTGCATTTTCACTTAAGTTTAACATTTGGCTTCTGTGTCGAACCAAATCTCTGAAAACCTGAAAAAAGAATAAAGCTAATTCAACCCCCCTTCTTAGCCTTATCTGGGCCAACAGGGCAAGTACCTCGAGGTACCACTCGTCCATAGTTGGGTGACTAGAAAGACATATGAGTACTTACTTGATAAAGTTTGTGCTCGTCTGTCCACTTGGCAGGGCCGCCATCTATTGCCTGCTGGTCGGGTTACTTTAACCAAATTGGTATTAGCTGCTCTTCCAGTTTATTTTATGCAGACTGTCAAGATACCTGCATGTATCATTTAAGAGCTAGAAAATTCACTGCTGCGCCTTTATTTGGAGGTTAACTTTGGAGGGTTGTAAAACATATTTGATAAATTGGCATTCCCTCTACCTCTATCTTCCATGGAGTCACGAGGGGTTCTCTCTTCAGAATAATACTTTATTAGCTAAAGTTGCATGGGGCCTCCTTACTCGTGTCAATATGCTATGGGCCTCAATTTTGCAAGCAAAATATATGCGGGATTTGAATTTTTTTTCCTGTCTTCTCTACCTATGGGCGCGTGCTCCTCTCTTTGACGGGGGCTGGCCAAGTCTTGGCATGTGATTATGGATGGTTCTGAGTGGCTGGCTGGTGATGGGCGATGTATCCGTTTTGGGTCGAGGATGTGGGTAGGTTGCTTGATCATGTCGTGGTTCCTTTACTAGAGTCAAGCACCTCTGACTTGCTTTGCGATTATGTGGCCTCACATAGGGGCTTGGATTGGGCTAAGTTCCAGCATTTCCTCTCTAGTAGCATCTGTTTAAAAATTGCAACAATTGTGGTACCTACCCCTGGTGCGGAGTGGGACTCTGTATATTGGAAATATGCCGCTTCGGGAGACTTTTCTACTAGCTCTGCCTATGCACAGCTTTGTAGCCCTCCTACTGTTGATGACAAGGCCTTTTGGGCATTGATTTGGTGTTGGCCTGGGCCTCTCATATCAGCTCGTTGCAGTGGATGATGGCCCGCGATGCCCTCTAGACTAATACTCGTAGGTTTCGTCGTCATATGAGTAGTTCTCCTTTCTGCTCTATTTGCCAAAGGCTGAAACTGTGTTGCATACCTGTAGAGACTACTCTTGGGCACCGGATATTTGGACTTGTCTCCCGAGGTGTCCTTCCTCTGTTCTCTTTTATTCGAATAATGTGCATGAGTGGCTATCCTCTAACCTATCATGTGGTTCTATTGTGCATGGGGAGAGCTCTTGGAGAGTCCTATTTGGTGTTAACTGCTAGCGCATTTGGATGTGGCGTAACGTCACGATATTTGAGCCGGATGGGGATGCTCCTTTCAATCCAACGTCGACTATCATTGGGCTTGCTTCAGAGTTCATTACTACCCGTTTGGGTGTCGTTGCCGGGTTAGACCCTTCGCTGCCTGTAATGACTTTGGCTCGGTGGATTCCCCCTTCGGTTGGTCGACCTAAACTTAACACCGTATGTCCTCTGTCTCGTCATATGATGTGGCTGGTGGTTTGGTGCGGGATGCCAATGGTGGTTGGGTGGCTGGTTTTAGTTTCCATATCGGCTCTTGTTCTCCAGTGAATGCTGGCTATGGGGTCTCTTTGTCGGTCTGAATAAAGCTTGGGACCTAAGTATTCGAAACTTGGAAGTGGAGGTGGATGCAGCTGCCATTGTCTCATCCTTTCGTCTCCAAGAGTGTCGAATTAACCGAAATATGGTCCTTTTCCGGGCTGTCCAACAGGTTCTCAACCGGGCTTGGCAAGTTCGTATGTGTCACGTCTTCCGTAAAGCAAATAGGTGTGCAGATTGGCTTGCTATGTTTTATCCTTACCTGTGTTTCTCACTTTGTTCAACCACCTCCAGATGGTTGTGCCTCTTTACTTCAAAATGATGTATATAATGGGGTTGGCTCCCCAAGACTTGTTCGTCCTAAGCATTAATATATGACCAGTTTCTTCTTGATTCAAAAGGGAGAATAATTCTATCTAGTGCATCAATCCATGTTGTAATATATCTCTTTTAGAGTTTAAATTATAATGGTAGTATTTATTGATGGTATTTATAATTCAATTAGAGGAGTGATTAAAATTTAAAAATTTAAATTTTACAATGTCGATTAGATTGGCTTATTGTCCTCCTCAATATTTTTATTGCGCATATAAGATTTATATATCTGATTAAGATTTTATTTTTTTTTGATTATTCACGAGAACCTTGTCTTCAGGGGATGAACCCTAATTGTGTGCGCTGTATTTCAATCATCTCATATCTGACCTAGCAAAATTATTTCATCAAATGAGCCCACCACCCCAAAGAGGACGGAAAAGATGATACACCTCTCTCCCTGTTACAACCGCTTTTCTCTAAACCATATAGCATTTACACGACAATACCCCCCAACAACTGTAACATCCTCAAATAGTGTAAGTCATTCATAGAATGTCGAATAAAAATATATATGATCATGTCTTCACAGACACTTAATTTGCTCTGTTCATTTTGGTATTACGAGAAATATATATATGTGTGTATTGTTCCTAACTAGCTGAAACATTAAATAAGTAGTGGCTGGGGTTTTTTTTTTTTTCATAAGCCATCAAATTTCTGTCGTGTCATGGGGACTAAACTATATATAAGGTAATAGATATAGAGCGTGATGTGAATAGTTGTTATAGGTTTGAAGCCTGCCACTACTAAATTCAGGGAATCTAAAGAACTTACGATTTGGTTCGGCATGAAGAAAACGGAGTCAGAAGAAATAAAAAAATGGAATGTTAAACGACTTTCGTGGTTGGAGTGATTCTGGCAAAGATTCAGGACGTGGATTTCCATACTCTTCCTCGTCCATGTAGGCTCTGCTACCATATTAAGATATTTCTTCTCCATCCATTTTGCAGGACAAAGGCAATAGAACCCATCTCCTGCATGCATGGTCTGACTGCAGAGATTCGATGACCCGTATATATCCATTGAAGGCGATATATATCACTCTCTCTAATGTGTATTCAAACACCGTTGTACGGAAAGTACAAAGTCTCCACAGAAATCAAGATTCAAAAGCAAGATTAATTATATATAGGCCAAAAGGTTGATCCATTAAAGATAAGGGGAAAAGAAAAGCAACAACTGCCGTACCCTGCTGTGTATGCATTATAATATGCTATTGCTAGCCAGTGGTGGCAGGCAGAGGTCATTGACCGACCGACCCTGCAATTGGTTCGCCAGACGTGATTGCCAGATGAGCTGATTTAATTACCCAGCACTAGTTAATCGATCAATGCTGTCATAATCAAGCCTTACTAGCTAGGTAGTTGCCTGATTACATATATGCAGCCCAATTAAGTAACAAGAAATGTTCCTTTGTTCTTATAATGGGACTATATATAGTTTTATTAAAGCCCTATATATTTTTTCTTGAAACACTAGACCCTATTAATTTGTCTGATCACGCTGGAACAGAGGGACTTAGGGTTAAGCGTTTGCATTAAAGTCTAACATTTACTCAGAAAAACTGAAGAGTTATTTACTAGTAGTATGTATGTATATATATATCCATTAGTATATGCTACTACCAGAATTCAAGTGGGATCGAGCGCACTTTGCCCAAGAAGCTTATCCCCCATCCCTCCAATTCATATCTTATCTTTTTCCACTCTCTCAACTTGTGGGGTCTTAACTTCGAGAACTTCGAAAGATCGCTGATCAAGCACCATCCTCACTAAAGAGTGCATGCCAAAGTAGAAGAAAGAGAAATGAGCAATCCATGCAGGGCAATAATTTATCACTTTAGTAGCCATGTCATGCATGTTCGTACACTTTCGTATCAAGATTCAATACTTTTGGAAGGAAGAAAGGTACAGCACGGCCAGATCAACCAACCCGTATAGTATAGTCCTTACAGACTTGCCCGAAATTTCGTTCCCTCTCTTGTGACTTTCTTTTTTTCTTTCTTAAGAATAACTATTTTAAGTTAATTGTGAATGAGATCATTGGTAACACTCATGGGGTTAAGGTATTTTCTTTTCTGGCGGGCAATATATTAATTCATGAAGTTGCAAATCATACAACCATAAAAAAGTACTGACTGAGAATTGGCGCCAAGTAGGTAGTAGACCTACTGCCGGTTGGTTACAAACCAAGTGAATTTATAAACTCGCATCCAAATAACCAAAAACTGGTTATGGTATTACTTATAAGGCAGGTAAGTATATGTATTTACACCGAAAATGTCATTATTCCTACTCAAGCACGCCTTTTTTAGCTACCCGTCTTGTCAACCATTTAATGATCCGAAGAGCAGCTTTTTCTCAATCCAACACAACACTTCTATATATACAGATATGACTTTCTTTCACTATCATAGCTACTATAACTAGCAGCACACACCCACACATATATATAAGTAAGTACTGCTCAAGCTATCACACCACTCCAATACTCTTGTTTCTCAATCTTTCTGTCTTATCATTTACACATAAACCAACCAACCAATATATATATATATATATATATGGAGAATAGGCAGAGGAAGTTGTTTATGAATTCCTGCCTCAAAAAAAACTGGAGAAAGATGGAGAACAGAGTGATGCCTGGTGCGAGTTGTGATCATCAGAGGCAGTACTACCGCAGCCTGTGGCCAATATCCATGCATGAAGGCAAATCAATCCCGAAAGATGTACCCAAGGGGCATTTGGTAGTCTATGTTGGGGAGAGCAGCAAGAGGTTTGTGATCAAGATAGAGTTACTGAAGCACCCACTGTTCAAGGCATTGCTGGATGGAGCCAAGGATGAATATGACTTCACTGCCGACTCCAAACTCTGCATCCCCTGTGACGAGAACATTTTCCTTGAGGTTGTTCGCTGCGCCAGCTCCCGCCAGGATGGATGGAGCTGCCTATGTCTTTAATTAAGAAATTATCCATTTGATTTGTTATTCCTAGCTAGGGGCGCAGCTAGCTAGCTTGAACGAACAATATTGATTGATTGATTGATTCATGAGGCAGGCAGCTTGTGCTGTGCCCAAATGCTAATTCATGGCGAGCCGTGATCGCTAGCTGTAAACTAATTAATGTGTAGAGTTTCGTAGCATATATTATAATTCGATCGCTAGCTAATAATTAATTAATGTTCCACCGGGTATACATGGCAAAGTTTGATACTACTGATCTGCAGAATCGGTTTCTTGTGGTTGGGGTGCACCAACGAAACCAATTAATTATCAGGTTATATCTATCTTCCTACCCAAAACAAATGTCGTCAGGTTAGAAGTGAAGAAGGCCAAACAGCTCAGTAGCTAGCTGCAGGAAATTTAAGGAAACTTGGTCCCCCATATAACTTCAAATGCATCCTTCCCTGCATATTTAATTTTGATGGGGGCAGTGTATGGAAAAAATTTCTCATGTTTTTATTATACTTTGTACGTACTTCTTTATTTGAGGCAACATGTATGAGACAGATTATTAGTTACTCGCTCTCAAACTGCTCAGGATATATAGGATGTCTTCTCCACCACATAGCTGATGTGAATGTGATGACAATATATAGGAGTTATCTATATCTTGGTGTATCTTCGTGACCAGGCTGGTGGTGCTTGTATCCAGCGTTGTTGGAATATTATAACAATCGATTATTATTACCAAGTGAACATATATACATACAATGGTCTGTACAACAAATTAATACAAATTTAAGCAGCCTTCATGAACCATGCAAGAATACTAAGGCAAAATTAATCACAGAATTTAGTTCAGTAATTGTCTAGTGTGTTATTGATACAATACAATACAATACAATACTGTCTGATTATCTTAATTAGTACGAGTACAACAACAAGAACAAGAACAAGAACAAGACAGTGATGAGCTCCCTCCCTCCCTCCCTCCCTCCCAAACATACATGACGACATCGGAAGTCACTACTCAAGATTGGTATGGCGAGCTCGGATGGCTTGGGGGTTCTCTCCCAGGGCCTCCCCCAGCTTATAAACCACCATCTCAAACAGCACAAACAAGGCCCCCTCATATACACTCCCCATCGGCATCAACGCCCTCTTCTCCTCCTCCTCCGCCATCGTCTGCGCCGGCACGTAACACACCACGCTCGCGTGCTTCACGCACGACCCCGTCTCCGGCTGAGCCGTCAGCAGCATCACCCTGGCGCCGTTCGACCGGGCCACCGAGCACAGCGCCTCCACCGTGGAGAAACCCCCAGGCCCCGCGGAGGCTACGAGGAGGTCGTTGGCGGTGATGGGAGGGGCGGTCATGTCGAACACGGAGTGGGCCGAGAGGCCCAGGTGGGCTAGCCTCATGCAAAGGGCCTTTAGCATCAGCCCCTCCCGCCCCACCCCGTACAGGAACACTCCTCCCTTCTGGGCTGCCGTCGCCGACAGGGTGGACACCATGACCTCCAAGGCTGGCCGGTACTGGGGATCCCTGGGTCTCGTGAACACCGACGCTATTTGATTGCACGCTTTTGATGCCAGTGAACCCATTGTTTCTTCCGTTGCTTCCTCCATCTCACTCCCTTCTTCTTCCTTTTTCCTTCTCTTAATAACTTAACTTGATAATCAAGTGTGTGTGTGTGTGTTCCTTTCATTTTTCTTTTTTTTTTTTTGGTCTTCTAGGCGTGGTGTGGTGTGGATTATGGAAGGTGGAATTTGCGTTATCCAGGCACTAAAAAAAAACAAAAGCGTTATCCAGAACTAAAGAGGTACTCAAATGAGGGAAGTTGTGGTGCCTGCCAAGTGTTAATATGCGGTAAATTTTGGTCATTTGTTTGTCATACAGTAATACAACAGCAAAAAGCCTTTCATCAAAAAAAACAATTATAAAATTGATGATGGAATTCACACTTTGATCCAATAATATAAATTTGATAGAGTTAATAATGCAACTTTGATGGAAGTAATATAACTTGATACATGTAGGCCCAAAATATTTTGACTAATCAAAAACATATAATGGAAAAATATAAGGATTTAACAATACAATTTTCATAATATTGATAATGAAGAATAATTTAAGTAAGACGGAAGGAGTTTAAGAAGAGAGTGTGTAGGAATGAGAAGAGGAGAGTTTATATTGGGGGGATCAAAAGTAGAAATGTGATGGATGAAGGGTGTATTTATGTTAGTGTAATGTCCAAAAATCAATCATTGGATGATTATGTTACTCTTTGAGTCATGATATTTGATTAAGGTTTTATTCCGATAAATATGTTCGTTTATTTATTTATATCTGTGTAGATTGCTTGGACATATTTATAACCCAAGAATATTTTATATTCTTAAAAGTCCCTAGTCGATTATTATTATGGATGGGTTGTAATAATAAATTAAGACTAGCATACGTTGAGAGTCATATGAGATATGAGGTCTACATACGGGTACAAGTTAGGGAACTTGTGGACTGGACCGACCCAACTTAAGAACACCATATGGATCATTACATATTGTCATTGGTGGTTCTTATAAGTGTTGTCTTTAGACCTGAGATCATCAAGGTTCCCAACACATGAGTCATGTGTTTTGACATTACTCTTGGTTACTCGTAGCTGGGTAGACATTAGAGTTATTGTTGGGCATATGATATAATGTGTAGAGGGATTTGTTTTGGTCAAGATGGAATTTGTCTAGCCCATGTAATGGGAATATATCTGTTGGGCCCCTTGATTTAAAGTTGATCGTAAAATGCATGGTCGTGCTCAAATTGATTGATATAGGATATCAATTGTATTTGTTTTGGACACTTAACTCGGATTTAAAAAGCCATAGATTAAGCATATGCGAGAATGACATATTCCATGTCTCGTGTTTGATCTAGATATTATAAGACAAAGGGACAAAGACACAATAATAAGGTTTGATGAATTGGTATTGATCTTGTCACTTAGATAATAATGATGTGTTGCTAGACACCGCTCATTATTTATAATTATAAATGTGATTTTATAATTATTGCCAACATTATTAGAGCCTATAGGGTCTCACACTTAGGACTGTTAATATGAGTCGTGAGTCTAAAAGAGTTTGGATAAGTTACTGGACCTATTTTAGGATTATTAACAATAAGCCCATATTAAGCTTATTATTAAGCCCGAATATTACCACCCAAATATGATTAGGGTTAATCCAATACAGCCAGGGTTTTTTGTCGACATATATATATATATATATATATATATATATATATATATATCGATATATTGTATGTTTCACTGAAATAATTTTCACATTACAAACAAAAGAAAACCCTAGTTGTTCTCTCGTTCTTAGAAACGGCTAGCACTGTGAGACGAGTGATTGAGAGGGCTCGAGCCAAAGATCGTGAGACGGTTCCTAGTTATCGACAGTTCATGTGGATACCTTAGAGAAATCAGATTTTCGTCCGGTATAAAACTGATTCAGCTCTACAGTTGAGTGAAAGATCTCGACCAAAATAGGTACGGAATCGCATCTATTCGATTTACCCTGTTTCACATGGACCATGTTACGGTTCCAGAATTGATTCCGCTGCGTGTTAACTCCTTATTTGTGTAACCGGATCCTAACAATTTATATGTGAAAAATGAGAGGATAAAAACAAATAAGTTAGATTGAATTATAAGAATAAAATCACATGGATTTAGGTAATAAAGATGAAGACAATGAAGGTAGATAGCTAGATGGATAAAATCCATGTGAAAGTTATGTGTAGGGGTAAAAGATTTACTGGGAGTAAATTCGAGTACGGTAAAATCCAGTTTTACTGGGTGGTAACAATGACATTCACCATAATTTATTTACAAATTTTTCCCTGGAATGTCATTATACTTAGGATAGAATACGCTTAGGAAAAACTGTGTGACGCCCCAATTTTTCATATTTTAATTATGGAATTTTTGAAATTTTTTATTCCAATTTTACCCTCGAGAGTTTTTTGGAGTTTTAGAACTAAGGGTATTTAATTACCTCGAATTATTTAGTTTCATGTCGGGTGCCTTCGTTGGAATTAAATCGGATTTGGGAGTTGGAATTTAAGTTTGGGGTAGGTTGGCCAAAACTACGTCGTTTTGGAAGCTGACAGAAAAAAAAAAAAACTAAAGAGTTGACTGGCAGGGCGGGTTGACCGCGCCTAAGCGGAACAACATGTCGTTCGCTTAGCCGGCCGAACCCTACCCGTCTCCTCTTTCTTTTCTTATTCTTTTCTTCTTTTCTTCCTTCCCTACCCAGCTGTCGCCGCTATCTCTCTCTCCCGATTATCTTTCTCTCTCGCCTCCTCTCAAACCATCTTCTCTCTTGCTTCGGATCGACCGCCGCTATATGCCGCCGCCCTTTTCGTCTTCCTTGCTTCGCCGTCGTTGGTCGCCATGAGATAGGGGAGTTAGGTGTGAGGAGATCGAGGCTCAGCTAGAACCTATGCGCGGAGGACACGAGGCTCGACGAGGATGAGTCGCCGCCGCCGTCGTTTTCTGGTAAGCCTCCGCCTTCGTCCCCTCTCCTCTTCTTCAATTCTTGTTTTTTTTTTTTCCGGTCGATTGATTTTAATCGGGCGTTTGTTCCTTTGTGGTGGTTGGTGTGTGTGTTGTTGTGCTCGAGATGCGGTCGTTTCAAACTGTCTCATTAAAAACCTTTCCAAGAAAAACCCAGTAGGACAAAAACTTGATGGAAGAAAAAAGAGTGCAGTGTGTATCCTTCTCCCCCTCATTTTGACCTTCCTTGATGTCTCGAAGTCATCGTATCCCAAACTTCTTTATCAACTTTTTAAAACTTGAAGTGGAAAGTAACTTTCTAAATGAGTTTGCTAGGTTGTCACTTGGACGAATCTGTTTAACACAAATATTACCATTCTCCTGAAGATCGTGAGCGAAAGAGGACTTTGGTAATATATGCTTTGTCCGATCGCCTTTGACGTATCATTCCTTCAATTGGGCAATGCAGACAACTTTATCTTTATAAATTGTTGTTGAAACGTCTTCCTCGCTATCTAATCCATATGAATCTTGAATATGTTGCATCATCGATCACATTCTCAACTAACTTTATGTATGGCCACAAATTCTGTATTATTTGAAGAGGTAGCAACGATACTTTGTTTTGTGGTCACCATGATACTTTAGGTATCTACTTGTGCTATATGTGAATCAAATAAATGACCTACATCTGCAAAAACCAACTATATTCTCCTCTGACTCAGAAGGTTAAAATAATTCCAATGTAGACACGTTAGAGCAAAATTATATCTTGTTAATAAGTTTATGGCAAAATTTTCAGGCTTTATATTACTAGCAAGATAAATTGCACTACGATTTGGTACTTCAGGACCAAACCAATCCTTTCAAGATTTTTCATCTCAAATTCTTTCTTTAAACATAATACTGTGAACACCCAAATTTGACCCATGAATTTTCCACGAAAGTTAGATTTTAAATGTCTGAACCTAGGGCTAATGAGATGATTTAGTCCTAGGAATAAAGCATGTCAAGAATTTATCTTGGTGGAAGTAACACACTTTAGTGACTTGAGCCTTTGTATATTGGTGTACTAGGATTAATGAGATGATTTAATCTTCGGATAAAATATATAATAAGGTTTATTTGGGCTGAAATGTGTTCTTTGGGCCTTTTTGTCTATGTTTAATCCAATTTTAATGAGAAGATTTATCTTTGGGTTAAAGTTGAGTTTAAGGGCCCAAGTTAGTTCTCTAGAGTTTAATTAGCCCATTAGCACATTTCCTGAAGACTAATCTTAGCTCTGATTTTCATGGAGAATCAGAGCTAAATCATCATTTATGAAGAAATGTTATTTTTGGTATGATCTAGTAGGAAATGGGTGTTAAATGTGTAATCAATCAATCTTGGAATGATTTAGGGGAGTGATGATCAAGTAATTGAGTGATTCTGAGTTGATTAGAGGTTAATTACGCGGTAGGATCAAATTAGGGCTGAATTAGGGGCATTGGGGGTTCGGAAATGGAAAGAACGGGTGACATGCGGGGCAACCGGCAGTCTTCTCGCGACGACCGCCAAGTGTTGGCGGGCATCCACTCAAGACCGCCGGCACTGGCTTCCCAGATTCGCCCAAATCTCTGATTTTGTTTCTAGTTTCGATCCTACGGGGTTTTGGACCAGATTTTCGGGTATAATCTTCACCATTAAGCAGGTCCACGCCCCTAGGCTTCCCAGAACACTATAAATAGGACCCCTCACACACATTTCAAAAGATCACAAACTTTTCTCACATACACACCTATAAGCCTTGAGTGCTTGGAGAAACTCTACTTCTCCAAGTTTAGAAACACACTTTTAGGCAGAAACTCTGGAGGAATTTCGTGGGAGACAACAGCAGTAGATTAGCAAGGAGGAGTCAAGAAGAGGATCAACCATTGAGCTTAGGAACGGCAAGAAGGTGAGTGTAGAACTCGACCCATTGTAAGGAGCTAGAGGAGGGCTACAAGAGGTAACTCTGAACTCTCTTGTTTGATTCTTTGCTGATTATATGTTGTTGCTTTTGATGATGTTAGTGGCCGATTAGTGCCATGTTTAGAACTACGTGGCTTTGACCCCGGTCACTCGGGTACGTAGGTAGTCTCGGTTTTACAACAGGATGCAAGCGAAATCTTCTTCTTCTTCCCTTCTCTTTATCTTCCACGCATGCACATTTGCATCAGGCACGCTTGCATTTTACAATTGCACAGAGTCTCGACCCAACACGGATGGGTGCCTAACACCTTCCCATCTGTGACGAACCCCCGATCCCATGACTTTGGTTCGCCATGACCATGTAGCCTAAAGGAGTCACGTGAAGGTTTTTTCCAAGTTTTGTCCTTAATAAAACTTGGGTGGCGACTCCAATGTCATGGGATTGACCCGAGGAAGAAGGCGAAAGGATTAGGTGGATAGGCCAAGTGATTTGGGTCGGGTATTCACAAATACGGTTTTGGAAACTTCTTCAGGAGTTCCAATAATAGTTAAATCACAAATAAAAATAATAAAAAATTCACATATAGATGAAAATACTACAACAATATTTAAATCATCAACATAAACAGTAATAATAATAAACTCGCACTTGTACTATTTAAATAAAACACATAGAGCATCTAACAAATATATGCAAGAATGATTATACTACACATACCCAAATTGGTTCAAACTACGTAAAGATTAATTTAGTTTAATTGAGTATATATCTCCGGAATTAGTTGCTTCAGGCAACTTGAATCCTTTAGAGATTCTCATAGATATGTCATGACTTATGGATCCACATAGACTGTAACAACATCCATTAGACGAATCTCTAGTTTTCATATACTGCCAGACTTATCATATACTAGAAAGTGATTGCATCCATCATAGGAGAGTATGTCTCCTCATAATCTATACTAGGTCGTTGGGTAAAATCTTGAGCGACAAGTGGTGGTTTACATCTCACTATTTCATTTTCTTTTCGTATAAAGACCCATTTGTGATCGACTGATTTTACACCGTCAGGTGTATGGACTACAGGCCAAAAAACTTTTCGCTTCATAAGCGAGTCTAACTCGTCCTTAATTGTGTCTTTTCACTTTGGCCAATCATTTATGTGTCTACATTCATTAACAAATGTAGGTTCATGATCCTCATTTTTTTTTCATAATATTTAGCGCTATATTATATGGAAAAATTCTATCGATGGCTATTACACGTCGGTTCCATATTCTTCCACGCTTCTGGTATGCTTTAGACTCATTTGCATTCTTTGATTGTTCGTCAGGAACATCAATTTGAACGGGAGCATTTGCATCTGGTACAAAAAAAATTGGTCACTCTATTTAGATCAGTAAATGCGTCTGGCAATTGATTTACTCATTTTTTATTTATAAATGAATCTTATTTTGAACTTCAGGCTCATACTAATTTGTTCGAAGAACAAAACTAGATAATAATATAGCATTCTATTAATTTTTTTTCTTTTATTGGGTAAATACTTTCAAAGTAACAATCAACAAATCTTGCTATAAATAAATTTCCAGTTGATGATTTCAATATTTTATAATTAATGGAGATTCATACCCAACATATATTCCCATCTTCATTGAGGACCTATTTTAGTTCGTAGTGGTAGAGCAATCGGCACATATATCACATAACCAGAAGTCCAAAGATGGGAGATATTAGGTTAGTGACCATGAACCAAATGAATAGGGGAGAGCTTATGACAATTTGCTGGCTTGATGCACACAAGTGTTGCTACATGCAAAATTCTATGTCCCCAAAGCAATAACAGGGAGTTTCCATCCCATCAATAATGGCGTTGCAATAAATTAGAAACGTTTGATAAACGGTTCTGCTAGACCATTTTCGGTGTGAACATAAACTATAGGATGTTCAACCACAAATCCAATTGACATACAATAATCATGAAATGCCTTAGAACTAAATTCTTTCAAAAAATATTGGTGGTTCTAGGCCAATCTTATCATGTAATACTTAATTTTTTCTTTTGAGCAAGCAAGCAAATGGAAATTCATTTGCATTGGAGAAACTTCTAGCTTTTCAATGATCGTCTAAATGAATTTTCAATAATTCTATGCATCATTACTGATCCAGGATGGCCCAACCGGTCATGCCAAATAAGAAATTCATGAACCAACTTCTAGTTGGTGCCAACTTCGGGCTGTGCAAAATATGTATTTAATAATTTAGGAAGAATTATTTGCCAGCTTGGGGCTATTGTGTTCCATCTTCAGGCTGTTGTATGCCAACTTTAGGCTGTTGAGTGCCACTCATATTTGAAGGCAGAAAAATAGAGTGATTGAGCAACTATTAATGTGACAGCAAAAATTTTCAAAAAGCAAATCCTTAAAGATTGAAAAAGCTTTGGAATTTTGTGAAAAGAGTCCGCCTTTCCAAACACCAAAATTTCCCTTGGATCTTTCCGGAGACCAAA
This sequence comes from Turnera subulata, assembly GCA_028386065.3. Classification (NCBI taxonomy): domain Eukaryota; kingdom Viridiplantae; phylum Streptophyta; class Magnoliopsida; order Malpighiales; family Passifloraceae; genus Turnera; species Turnera subulata. Next base: position 66,568 of record JAKUCV010006701.1, on the reverse strand, counting down.
AAAAATAGCGTCCACGTTTGAAAAACAGGCACCATACTTTCTCAGCTCAGAGTATAAGAAGGAAAAAGAGTTATGTGGTGGAAAACAAAAAAATTCAGAAAAACACACAGAGATAAAGATGCCTTTCCAGACTGTTGTATTCTTTGTTGAGGGTTCCTCTCTTGGAAGGAGGAATAGGTAGCATATAGTTTGGTGAATGAGCAGCATGAGGAATTACCAAGTGAGCTCGCAAGAATTCCTCGTTTGGTTTTCGTTGATGAGATCTATTCGTCTAGGTTCTTTGTCACTCCTATGGAAGAAACTTTCTTTCTAGAGGACCAAAACAACCTAAGGGTTTTTTTATGGCCCCGCCAATTCTATTATGTTTTTCATTTTTGAAAGACTTCAGGAGTTTCCAGCTAGAGCCTTCTTGTCACTTCTTGAATCAGAGTAGTTATTATCAGGTTTCCATGATTGCTCGCAGTGTCCTAGAGTGTCTAGATTACCGCCTAGATGGCCTAAGGTTCGACTGCTACTATGGAATTGCAGAGGAGTAGCCAAATGATCCCAAGATTTAGTGCGTACCTTAAGGGATCTGAAGAAGCAGTACAAGCCTAACATGGTACAGATCACCGAAACCTTGTGGCAATCTGAAGAAGATCTTGGCGTCATTCCACTTCGTTTTCCTCCAGCAAATCGGTTCGAGCTTTCTGGAGAACATAACATGGGCGGTATGTGGTTCTCTTGGAACGAGAGTGTTAGGGTCAACATCAACAATGATGCTCAGAGTTTTAGAGTCAACGTTGTACCCGCCAAATAATGAATATAAATAATCGTTTAAACTTATGTATGAGAACAATTACCTATATATGAATGTTTTGCAGTAGGATGGTGATCCTCGTCTGGATCCATAATACAATAATTATATTAATATGCATATAACATATTTTCACGTAGCCTTGCTCTTATTATAACCATTACAGTCGTAGTAATTAGAACGGTTTCTTCCACGTCTGCGGCCAAGACTAAAATCATAATTATACTGTCGCATTCGCTTTAGGGAGTGGAGCAGAGTCAATTGGATGGAATTCATAATAATCCTTTTTATTTATAGCTCGTTATTCTGTTGTCACAATGAGGCATAAAATTAAATTTAAATATTTCGTGAATTCTTTTTTCACCATATTGTTATGGTAGGAGCCTTTTTTATGCATTAAAAAGTGGATATTTTTTTTCGTATCAGCATTAATAATATTTTCTCCATACAATTTCATCTGAGAGCTTATTCGAAACATAACTGAATTATATTCATGCACAGATTTAAAATCTTGCAATCTCAGATACATCTACTCGTAACGAGCTTTTGGAAGAATGACCATCTTCTGGTGGTCATACATTTCTTTTAAATTCTTCCAAAGATCTGCAGGATCTTTGACAATAAGATACTTAGCATTTAGATTGTCATAAAGATGGGCGAAGAGAAATTATAGCTTTCGCCTTATTTAAACTAGATGCTTTTTTTTCTTTCTATGGTGTCTCCCAGACCATTAGCATATAAATGCATTTCAGCATCTAGTGCCGATGACAAATTTCTTCCGAAAATGTCAAGGGCCTCAATTCAAGTTTTGTAATATTTCACATTGTAACAGTAATAATAACAAAAGATATAAAACAAGTATAAAGACTATAAAAATAATGATAACATAGAATATGTCATGTATACACATTTACTCGATAACTCTTTCAGCAATATTAGTAGAATAATAATATAGGATATGTAATACATATGTGCTTGCTCGATAAATCTTTCAACAATATTAGTAATGTATATATAGGAAGGATATACGCTTAACCCATAAATCTTTCAGCAATATTACTATATGTATATATAGAAAAGATGAAAGTAGCAATAAGAAAAATTTTAGAAATAAGTACCTTGGTAGGCTAGAGACTCGTGCTGATAAGGTGTTACAAAATTGATGATGGAATTTATATTTTGATCTAATAATACAAATTTGATCAAGGTAAAAATATAATCTTGATGGAAGTAATACAGTTTTAATGGTAATAATACAATTTCGGTAATATTGATAATAGGGAATAATTAAACTAAGATGGAGAGACCTTAAAAAGAGAGTATGTAGGAATGAGGAGAGGGGAGTTTATGTTGGGGGATCAAAACTAGACATGTGATGGATGAAGGGGGTATTTATAGGTAAAAAATATGAGGATAAAAACAAATAAGTTAGGTTGAATTATAAGAATAAAATCACATGGATTTAGGCAGTAAAGATGAAGACAATGGAGGTAGATAGGAAGATGAATAGGGATAAAAAATTTATTGGGGGTAAGTTCGGATACGATAATATCCTATTTTACTAGATGGCAACAATGACATTCACCATAATTTATTTATAACAAAAACGTTTAAAAGAAAAAAGCCTATAGTAATAGTGAGTATACGCTGATGTGCCAATTGTACATGCCCTATTTTCAAGAGGTGACTGAGAGCTTGATGTGACAGAATCCCACATGGAAATAAAAAAAGAGAAAGCCTTGGGCCATATATACAGGGGTGCTGCACCCAACCAAATTAGACCTTTTGGAGAGAGGGTAATGACTCCATTACAGAAAAAAGCCTATAGTAATGGTGAGTATACGCTGATGTGCCAATTGTACATGCCCTATTTTCAAGAGGTGACTGAGAGCTTGATGTGACAGAATCCCACATGGAAATAAAAAAAGAGAAAACCTTGGGCCATATATACAAGGGTGCTGCACCCCACCAAGTTAGACCTTTTGGAGAGAGGCTAATGACTCCATTACATTGAGGCCTATGTCCAATTCCCCAACCCCATCTTTTTTATGCATGAAAAATAAGGAAAAAAAAAATCATCACCAAAAAGCAGTCATACATACCATATATCCAAAAACATTCACATGTTTTATCCACTTGGGAGGGAGGGAGGGAGAACATCCATCCGATCCAAGATACGAGCGAGTCAAAGCTATACAAGAAAAAGAAAAGAATACTCGCTCACTGAATTAAAACACGCATAATAAGAAATTTGATAAAAACAGTCTTTTTCACAACAAAACATCATGGCAATCTGGGCATCCTCAACCAGGAAAAAAAAAAAGTGAAAAAAATTCTGCTTGTAAGTCTCAGAGCAGTTGGCTAGCCTCTAAACCCCATTAGCTGAAGGCAAAGCTTTACTCTCTTCTTTGATGCCTATATCTTCAACACTGTCACTTAATGACGAATTGCCATCCCGATTTGCATCTTTTTCTTCTTCATCCTCATCCTCCAACAATGAACCCTTCCGCCTCAGTTCTTTAACTTTCCAAAACTCATCATAATGCTCTCGTCTGTGCTCCTTAAAACTTGCACTCTTGTCTATTTCAGATTCTGTCAACAGTGAAGCAAAGTGAATTGAGCAGTCAGGCTAAGTAAGAACTCAAGTGGTTCAACTGGGTATATAATCCACAATGGCACCCCTCAATGGACAACACATGCAAATATCCAAAAAACAAACCTCCAATATGCATGATGCAAAACAAGGCCCTTGAAACCAGAAGGTTTTATGAACCATACGTGTATTGTGGTATAGAAAGGCAGGGTGGAATGCTAAACTAAGACCCCAGCACCTGTGGTTCGTTAGATATGCTTGGAAACACATTAAAGAATGACCCCCAATAAACCACTGAGGTGATTAGCGGTGCTCAACACATGATTCTTCTCATAGTGAATGCACAAAACTCGTGTATTTCGACTTATACCCCAGAAAAAGACAGTAACGTAGCTTCTGCTTTCAAAGTTTCATCACCATAATGAGTAACAAGTTTGGCAGGCACAATTGCATCATCTTGGACTTGAAACCACCAAAGTGCAAGCTCAAATGTCAAACACATGATAGCAACCGCTTAATGTAAATATCCAACTGCAGCACTCTTCACAACTTAAACTCAGCTATAGATGAGACCATACATGGATACTGGATCCACAGAGCCTCCAACTAGATGTTTATAATGGGGACTTTGTACACAAAAAGAATGGGGAAAAAAGAAATAAATATGTTTAGAAGACAGAGAACAAAAGAGGCAAAGATAGTATACAGAACTTTCATCATCTCGCTCCATCGGATCAGCCTCATCCTCTGATGATGTCCAGCCACCAGAATGCCTAGAGGAATTTATACTTGAAGAAGCCACAGTATCCAATGCACTTCGCAATTCTTCTACATGCATAGCGTCACTGATCACCTCATCAGAGTTATACCGTTCAGGGGACAGAGAAACTGTAGCGAACAAGAAAATCAGATGACATTGACTAAGACATAGGAAGACTGAACATCGATACAATGTTTTTTTTTTGGTGATAAAACTTGGGAGTAGAATGATGAATAATGAAAAGAACCTTTATTCAAGCATTTGAAACAGCAGATTGTAGCAAATTACATTGAATATAGAGAGATAATTCAAAATTCTTCTGAAAAAAAAGCAAAACATAGATGAGATTACCATACCATCATCATCAATCATGGGGTGATAGGGTGTCTTTGGTTCGGTGATCTTCTGCCTTACAGGCTTATTTGCTTCAATTTCGCCTAGATTAGCCTCGTCCCACCTCACACGTCCCCGGTTAGCCCTACATACATAATGAATTAGCACACATTTAAAACTTCAAAGCTTGTGAATATCATAGAGTGACAGACTAACATATTAATTGAAGGGAACTAAGCAGCAAAATATTCATCAAAAGAAGTAGCATTTCCTTGAATGAAAGTATTAACGCTCTCATGTTGAAGGTTTCTGGCATACAAATATACCGGCAACTTTAAAATTGTATGGCATCTATTATCTACATTCTACGCTACCATTAGTAAAGGAACATGCAAGCAATTGAAACGGTAGTAGTATCCATTAAAAGCACAATGCCTAAGATACCAGCAATTCTTAAGCAATATTCAGCGTTACAACTTGTATAAGTACAGGCTATGTACAGAAATGTGAAGGCAGAAATGAAGCATGAAAGAAAGCAGAGAATGCTGAAATTACTTCATTTTTGGTAGGATATCTCCCCAATCCCAGATTGCAGACCCAGCAGTTGCTAATCTCCCTGATTCCACTGAGGCCATGTAGAAAGCATTACGTCAACTTGGTGGTGACTGAAAACATAATGCTAAGTTTCCAAATTTAACAAAAAAGTACAAGCTGCAAAAATATGATAATGATATTCTATGATAAGGCAGTGATGTTTAATCAACTAATTCTGACCCAAATCTGCAAGAACACAATCAGAGTTAGAATGAGATTGAGAGGTGATGTTTGCACCGAGTCATCGAATTGGACCTATGACTAACCTTCTTATACTATCGCAATGATTTGAGAATATAAAACATTTGGATATCATTTCTGAGAAGTAGACAGGAACAATAAATGGGAATCCATTTCCATAAACCAATGTAGATATGTCAAAGTAAATAATAACACAAAAGAAAAGGAGAAGAGAAGAGAAGAAAAGAAAATCATACAGAGAGAGAGACAGGGAGAAAGAGTGGCTAATTGCATTTCTACCTGAATGAATGCTTGAAATCTGCTTTGGTTTTCGACAGCACCAAGCTTATAATCTGGGTTGGAACAAAACAAAGTAAACAGCAGCTGCAATCAATCATATCATCAATAGAGAGAATTGTTTAAAGCCCAAAAGGAATTGAAGGAAAGGAAACTAAAACCGAGCCCACAATCACCTATCCAATACAGGCAGACAGAGAGAAAGACATCGCCAATTGGTAACACAAGAACAACGCAGATCAAGAAAGGAGGACAATGACAATTTATATTATTTCAAACGAGTTGCACAGAAAGAAAAGCACTCATTTAATAATAATTAATCAATCAATCGCGTTTAAGAAACAGAAACAAGTAGGAACAGAAATAGCAACATGGAAGGAAGAAATGGATTGTTACCCAAAGGAAACTAATTTTTGGGGAAAATAGAGAGTTCGGTTTTGCGGTATCGATCCATGATGGTATTGTATTGGTTCGGTTCTGTTCTGTTCTGTTCTGTTGAAGTTGTCTTTCGTTTCAGCGAGTGCGTGCGTATTGGGATTAAAGCGTTTTTTTCGTCCCTGTGTAAGGCCTCAAAGTTGGATTTCATCCTCGTGTAGGTTTTTGGCCTCTTTTCATCCCTCCATTCGACCCATTTGGTTCGTCCGGCCAGAATCCGGCAAAAATCGCTGACGTGGCACATTTTTCGGTGCCACATCAGATTTTTGGGTCCCACATGTCAGGAAAAACCCAAAACCAAACCAAGATCCACCCGACCAGTTCCGCCCACCTAAAAAGCCTGGAATTCAAAATATAATTTTATTATTTTTAATTATGCAAATAATTTGAATAAAATTAGCCTATTTCTAAAATAATAAAACATAGTATATATTTTATATTTTATATTTGATAAAAAAAATTCTCAAAATAAAAAATATTCATTTTAAAATAATAAAACATAATATACATCAAACTATTCAAATTTTATAATTTTTATATATATTTTTTATTTTATATTTAATAAAAAAGTTCACAAAATAAAAAATTTTTATTTTAAAATAATAAAACATAATATACATCAAACCATTCAAATTTTATATTTTTTATTTTTTATTTTGTGAAATTTTTTTATCAAATATAAAATAAAAAAATATATATATGTTTTATTATTCTAGAAATAGGCTAATTTTATTATTATTATTTGTATAATTAAAAATAATAAAATTATATTTTGGGTTCCGGGTTATTTAGGTGGGCGGAACCGGTCAGGTGGATCCGGGCTCGGTTTTGGGTTTTTCCTGACATGTGGGACCCAAAAATCTGATGTGGCACCGAAAAATATGCCACGTTAGCGATTTTTATCGGATTCTGGCCGGACGAACCAAACGGGTCGAACAGAGGGATGAAAAGAGGCCAAAAACCTATACGAGGATGAAATCTAACTTTGAGGCCTTACACAAGGACGAAAAAACTCTTTAATCCTGCGTATTGTATAACTCTCTGTTCAGAAATAAATAAAAATAAATACCCCCCATTTTTCTCCTTCCTTTCCTTTTTTTTTTTCTCCTTATTGTTTCCTGAAAATGAAATTCACTCACTACCCTCCACCGTAACTTGCTCTTTTTTAAACCATTTATATAATCATTAATCACGTCTGTGACTACTTTCTTTCACGTGCATAGTATAATTATTTTCCTATAAATAAATATTATTGATGTAAAATAATGAAAAGTAATTAAATTAATTCATCTAATTTTATAACATTGTTATATGAGCATACATATTTTATTAATTTGGTAATAGAAGATCATCCTATATATTGATATATCCTTTTTTGTTATTATTGTTTCAAAATTATTTCAAATACATCGGAATCCTAACAACTACTCATAATCCCCATCCTATTCCAAACCACCTACAATCCCACTATTGAGATTGAACCCATGACCTCTTAGAAGAAACACCAAGAGAACTACACCACAAGTGGTGTTGGCTTCAAAATTATTTCATCACCTTGCAATAATCAACAACTTTCATTCTATAATTTTTCTTTCTGAAAATTTTGATGGTTGTATAATTTGGAACAATATTAGTAAAAATAATGTTAATTATTGTTGGCATAGCAAAAATAGCCTGAGTGAAGTAAAGACTAATGTGTCATGTGTGCCTCTGCAATAAGTCTTGGTTATGATTTGTGCTTGAAAAAAAATACGAAATTAATTTTCTTGCATAATCGCCAAGTTTTTATCTTGCTGCATATATATGATTTCAACGTTTCCATTTAATTTATTTTTAAGTATATGGCTTACTTGAAACGTCCCGACCCGTATTTACCAGTCACAGTAAACACGTGCCGGAACTATTCTTATTACAGCAGCAGACAGTACACTTGTATCAAAATAGAATACAACAGCATTCCGAATACAACATCCGTTACCCTAACTCGGAGACCATTATTATAGACAGCAAGCTTCAGGCTCAACAGAAGTAGCAGAAAATATGTAAGACAACAACAAAGACAGAGTGACAAGAAAACACAGCAGCAGAATTCTTTTAAGAAGAGATGCAGCGGAGGTATGGATCCGGAGTCTGGTGGAGAAGATACAACAGCTGGCCGAACCTCGTACCTGTACTACGAGCAACTCATCCTATTGATGAAACCATGCAGGTGAGGGATGAATCAGTCCGAAACGCTCACCGGTACAATAATGTACAATCATGGATGAACAGTCATATGCAAGCAATCACAATACCACAAGGAAGAATCACAGGCAAAAACAGAAGAATAAACTGAATCAAGATTGAGCCAAAGCTAAAAGACATCACTATTGTTCCAATTTTATTATCCGGGCCCTGTCACGGGTTAAGCTAGGGTCGTACCAGGTTATCAACTTATTCCGGGTGCCAGATCAAAACAGAACTCGGAATCGACATTCCAAAATTAAACAGGGATAGACATCTCAAATATCAAATCAAGGATAAACATCCTTATCACAAGTAATCCGATCATGGCCACCACAAAATAGTCTCTAATCATCCTGTCGTACCTCTACTTCCCACGTGACACTTAAGTCATCATACACAATTTCCAATGTACAATTTCTCAAGTTATTCAACTTAGTCCATAGTTAACAAACTAACCCTCTGTTAACAGTCCAACAACAAAAACAATAATCATAGAAGCCAAAAATAACTCAGCAGTTCAATCAAGCAATTCAAGTGTCAAAGAATTCACGGCAATATTATAGGCAACATATCAAGGGTTATCCATCATCACCTTAGCCGGATAACTTAACCCTGAAAATCCTCAAGAGGTCCTAACTCTAGTTCCTTGGGGAACTGCTCGTTATCAGCTCCAATATTAAACAGATAATATGCACACATAAGATGCACAGTAATGGTATGCCGATGACAGACTAATACTGTAACTATAAAATAAAATACTATGCCAACTCGGTTACTACCTCGGGTTATATTCCATTATCATCATCATTCACCATTTAATACCATACGTCAATAATAATATACCATACTTATACCCGGTTATTATTCCAGTTCCATACTTTGATATTACCCTTTCTTGTCCGTCAGTCGTGGCGGTCATGGCTCTATGTCCGCCACCGACTAGACAGTTTTTCCTTGTTTCTTACTTTTTCTCTTCCAATCCGATTCCTACTTGGTTTTTGCATCCTCTAGAATATTCCCTGACCCAGGAAACACCCTAAACTTGTCTCCTATTCCACTACTTTTCCTATTTAACAACTACACATCAAATTATTCCTTTTTCGAATAAAACTACCATAAAAACACAAAATAGGCAAAAAATATGTTTAATCCTAAATTTTCACGAAAAGTAGGATTAAATTGGGCTGCAGACAATGTGTTTAAATGGGCTGCTACTATTGGAAAATCCTTTTTTTTTTTCAGAATCAAATTTAATCAATCTATTGCAAAACTGAGTTAGGAAGAGTCCTAACAACTTTACAAACTAAAAGGCTATACAGAGAAAAACTGCACAAGCAGTGAAAGAAAACTATACTGTGAAACGTATACCCCAAAAGATACAAAGAGCAGACATCTCTTGTGATAGAGTCCTATATTTCAAACGAGATAAACCCTGAAATCTCAGTTTCATCTTAGTGCATATGTCAACTGCAATATTCTCAACAGATCAAGAATACCCAGTAAAGTGCGTCATAGTTCTCTCTCGCCAGATATGATAAATGCAAGCTGCCCAGGCCACTCGGAGGATCATAGCATGGATGCTTCTCTTCTGCAATTGACTTTTAACCCAAGAAAACTCACAGCTCCAATCTCCAACTACCTTTGAAACATGGCGGGGAGAAAGCAATCGTCCCCAGATAGCTGAGGAGTATGGGCAAGCAAAGAATAAGTGGTCACGGTTCTCATAAGAATGGGAACAAAGTAAACAAGAGGCATTGGATATAACTCCCCAATGTTGCAGCATAGCACGAGTGGTATGGCGGTCTAGGATAGCTTACTATGTAATAAAGGAATGTTTGGGAATATGACTAGTAGACAAATCAGTTTAAACAGTCAACTCTACTGCACTTGGGTCTAATAACTTCCCAGGAACTTTTGATTGTAAATTTTCCAGAAGGGGACCAGTTACATACAATGTCATCAGGAGTCAAAGAAGGATAAATAGAATTAGCTTCATTCTTAAGATGGGAGATAAGAGAGAGCCTATTAGTTGGCCAGGAATTTTTGAGCTATTAATAACGTCAGGTCTTGCAATGGTGCACAAAGAACCTCGCGGAAGCCAAGCATCCCACCAGAAAAAAGTATTGCATCCGTCTCCAATCACATCAGTAAATCCAGAGGAAAAATTAGTGCGCAGCTTCAAAATATGCCTTAAACTCCACGAGTAGTCATTAGGGATACTAATACTTCATAAACTACAATTTTTAATGAAGTAGGCATGTATCCATGCTACCCACAACGAACCAGCATTCAGTAAAAAATTTCATAAGTTTCTTGGCTACACATGCTTAGTTCCAAGCCTTAAGCTGCCGAATGCCGAGACCACCCTCTTGTTTTGGAAAAGTAAGATCATATCATGATACTTTTACTTTTCGAGTATGTGAAGTAGAAGCAGACCAAAGAAAATCTGAGCAAAGAAGTTCAATCTCCTTAAGAACTCAGCTTGGAAGGACAAAGATATTTGCCCAATAGTTTTGCATACTAAGGAGGACAGATTGGACCAATTGGAATCTACCAGCAAAACTCAAAAGTTTAGCACTCCAATGGTGAATGCGAGAAGTAATCTTCTCCACGAAGGATTGACAGTGTTGAAAAGACAATTTTCCTGACACAAGGGGAACACCAAGATAGCGCACAGGTAGTGTGCCAAGCTTGAAACCATAAGATTGAAGAAACTGCTCCTTATGAAGGTCAGACACACCAACAATAAAAACTTCACATTTTTTAGGGTTGAAATTTAGACCTAATAGGCTGTAAAAATGATCCAAAACTTGCGTTACAGCAGCAGCTGAGGAGAGACTGCCATCAGTAAAGACCAGAAGGTCATCAGCAAAGCATAAGTGCGAGAGAGAAATTTTCCTGCAACGAGGGTGATAAGGTAGCAGATTTTCAGCGGCAGCTTTATTAAATAAACAAGACAATATCTCCATGGAGATCACAAACAGATAGGGGGAGAGCGGGTCTCCCTGCCTCATCCCTTTACCCCTTGAAAACTAACCACATAGAGAGCCATTTACATAGAGAGCCATTTATGGAGACAGAGAACATAAATAACTTAGAGACATTTATGAATTCATATTTTATTAGCCCAAATTTAATATTTATTTCTAACCCAAAATTTCCTAAATAACTAAGAGCAAAAATAAATAAAAAGAATTAAGCAAAAAAATATTCTTATTCTATCACATCTAAATCACAAATATATTCATGCCATCAATTAAATCATCTCATCAATTAAAGACATAAATATATTCATAATTCAAAATAGTAGAATAAATCATTGGTCAAATTTAGGTGTTCACAGATGCCCCTCATTGGTAGGCTTTAGAAATCTAAAGACGAACCAACAAAAAGAAGAACAACCAAATTTGACAGACTTGCTGCTACTGATGCTGATGCGACATGGGCACCATGGGTGGGAATCATCTCATCCCGGGTGTGAATACCCGACCCAAAATCACTTGGGCCTATTCACCTTTCCTTTACACCTTCTTCATAACCATCATCCAACATCTTTGGAGTCGCCACCCAAATTTTATTAAGGGACAAAAACTTGGGAAAAACCCTTCATGTGACTCCATTTAGGCAACTGGATAGCGAACCAAAGATGCTGGACCCAGGGATTCGTCATGGATGGGAAGGTATTAGGCATCCGTCGATGTTGGGGCGAAACTTTGTGCAATTAGAGGATTTTGTATGCCTTGTGCAAGTGTGCAATTGTGAGCACCAAAACACATAATAACTGAATATTAAAAAGAAAGGGGAGAAGAAGAAGATTGGGCTTGAGTTTCTACCACTAGAAACCACCTACGTACCCCAGCGATCGGGTTCAAAGCCCACGTAGTTCTTGACATGGAATCACAACAGTCACATCATCATCAACATCAACATCTCAACAATAATTGGTCAGACAAAAAAGGATTAGGATTACCTCTTGTAGCCCTCCTCTAGCTCCTTGGTTTAGGTTGTGCCTCCCACACAATTTCCTCCCCCTCCTCAACTCAATCTTGGAGTTCTTTTGATTTTCTCCTTTGCTGCATTCAATGGATGATGCTACCCATGAAATTCTGCCAGAGTTTTGCATATGGAACTATTTCTTAAGCTTGGAGAGATAGAGTTTCTCCAAGCCTCAAAGCTTTATGTAGAGTGTTTGTGTAATAAAATGTTTGTCCTTTGAAATGTGAGAGGGGGGTCCTATTTATAGTGTTCTGGGTAGCCTAGGGGCGTGGACCGACTTAATGATCAAAGGTAATGGCCAAAAATTTGGGCCAAAACCGAGCAGAATCAGATTACAGGCGAAAATCGGGGAGAAAACGCGTTTCTGGGTGTGCATGACCGCCTCCAGGCCCGGCGATCATGGGTGGAAGACCGCCCAGGCCCGGCGGTCATCCCGAGATGATCGCCCGCGCCTACGCGTCTCATCCGTTCTTTCCTTTTTCGGTCCCGATTCTCCCCTAATTCCTCCCTGATTGATCCTACCGCGTAATTAACCCCTAGACTGTCCAGAATCCTTTGCTTTCTTGATCACTACTCCTCTCAATCATCTCCTAATTGACTAACTACACATTGATTCCTCATTTTAAGCCAAAACCATACCAAAAACATTCTTGCTATTAAGGAATGATTTAATTCTGATTTTCTACGAAAATCAGAGCTAAATTTGTCTGCAAGCAAGGTGTTAATGGGCTGTGCAACTCTAAAGAAAAGTCCATACCTTATTAAATTGGACCCTTACATTCATCTTCAACCCAAGAATAAATATAATTGGGTTTAATAAATGAAAAAGCCAAAATTTAATGAGAAAAAATATATTTTAGCAATTTAGTCCTTAACATATCCTATGCTTAAATCGTCTCATTAATCCTAGGCATATAGAAGTCTTAATTACTATAACGTATAAATTCTACTAAAATTAAACCCCGTCCATGCTTCAACCCAAGACTAACTTATCATTCTTATGATTCAAACATGTCTGGAGTCTAATCTCAATATAATTTTCATGAGTCAAATTTGGGTGTTCACAGATGCCCCTCGTTGATGAGTCCTTAGAGACTAAAGACGAAACAACGTAAGAAACGAGCAACCAAATTTGAATGACAGATGCAAGTGGTGTGTGCCATGAATTTGAGCAGCTATGCTCTTGGTTTGAAAATCTAGGGCAGCTATGCCACCAAGACACAATCCAAATGATTCAAAATGATGGGGCAACCATACCCCCAAATGCGTAATCATCTCAAAATTTTTGGGCAGCTATGCCCTCAGGAGGTGATCAATTTTAACACTTCGGGAAGCTATGCCCAATGATGCATGATTATTTTAAAACCTCGAGGCAGCTATGCCCCTAATGCATAAAAAGTCGGACAGCTATGCCCCTTGTGTGCAATCAATTCAAAACATATGGGCAGCTATGCCCTTGATGTGACCAATTTTAGAAACTTGGTCAGCTATGTCCTCAGTTTGCAATAAACTTAAGAAAACTAGGCAGCTATGCCCCTGGTGTAACTATTTTCAGAAACTCGGGCAGCTATGCCCTCGATGTAGTCAACTTCAAAAATTTGGGTAGCTATGCCCCTGACATAATTAGCTTCACAAATTCGGGCAGCTATGCCCTTGGTTTGAAATCATCTTGAAGAAATCGGGCAGCTATGCCCTTAACATGATCAAATTAACAAATCAGGAAGCTATGCCCTAAACATGAACAAATCAGGCAACTATGCCCTCCATGCAATCAAATTCAAAAACATGGGCAACTATGTCCTTCATGCAACCAAGTTAAGAACTCGGGCAGCTATGCCCTTTCATTAAATTCCAAAACTCGGGTAGCTATACCCTTCAAATTCAAAAATTTGGGCAGCTATGCCCTTCATGCGATCAAAGCAAAAACTCAGGCAGCTATGCCCTTTAATTAAATTTCGAAAAACTCGGGCAGCTATGCCCTTCATATGTTCTATTTCAAAAATATCCGGGCAGCTATGCCCCTCTCAATAGTTTGGGCAGCTATGCCCACCGTGCAATCATGAACTTGGGTAGCTATGCCCTTCCATTTCAAAAACTTAGGCAGCTATGCCCTTGATTTAAAATCGACTCGAAAGATTCGGCAGCTATGCCCCTCATATGTCTAAAAAATGCAGACAGCTATGCCCCTGATGAACTTAAATCAAAAACCCGGCAGCTATACCCATGGCGTAATCAACTTCGAAAATGCGGGCAGCTACGCCCTCTCTCAACATCAAAAAATTAGGGCAGCTGTGCCTCTCATGTTCAAAAATTTAGACAGCTATGCCTTTTGTTCAACTTTCAAAATTAGGGCATTTATGCCCCTTATTCAAGTTCGAAAAAACTAAGGCAGCTATGCCCTTTGTGCACTCATTCCAAAAACATGGGCAGCTATGCCCTTAGAATCAGACATTAACTCTAATGGGGTAGCCTTCCCCGAAAATTATACAATTCAAATCATGGGGTAGCATGCCCTTGGCAACATTTCACAAAAAAGGTTGGGCTTTACAACTCATTTTATTGAGAATGCCCAAACTCATACCTTGACTCATCAACAAAAGTTGGGGCTTACATCTCCTTGAATGCCCTAGACAACACACATTAACTTTATAAAAAAAAAATTGGGCCTTACATCATCTCAAGAATGCCCCTAACAACAATATATGAATTTTGGGCCTAGTAGGGCCCATATGCAAAATATCATAAATCCAAGCAATGTATATATGGGTGCCTCTTGGTTTTCAAGGAAGGGTTTTACTCTCTCTCTCTCTTTTCTCTCTCTCTCTTTTCCTTTCTTTTTTCGAAATTGGATTTGAGTATCTCTTTCCTTTCTTCAGGCTTTACTGTGTCTCAGACTCCATAAGACAAACCTTATGGTACCCAGGGACCTCCTTCAAAGCTCGTTCGAATAATTCTAAGGCAAAGATGAGTGAGGATTCTCGTGAGAGAGTACACCAGCCAAGGAAAAGCATCCTTCAAATGTGCAAACATGATTTCGAGCCACAGGGGTAGATGAGGTCGTTCTACTTGCGCCTTGTAGAGGTGGATGAAACCACAATTCATGCTGCTGCTAAGCATTCAGATAATGATCACCAGGTGTTTTGTCCTTGTTCACTCCTCTGTCTTTCACGCTTCTCTAATGTACCGGGCCACCTCTCTGTGCATGTCAAGAAGTAGTCAATGATTCCATTCATACTAAAGTGACTGCGAATATTTTTTGACAGATCAATTCTTGGTTAAACGGATGGACCATTTGTAGAACGGGTGTCAAAGTTTGGTTTACCAAGGAAGTTCGACTTGGAATGGGAGGGGATTTTTGTTTTGACCGCACCTTTATTTTAGGTTGCCTACGTATTCCTAAACATAGCACTCTCTTAGATTTTTTTTTAATAGGAACACCTCTGCTTAAAAGACCTGCTTTGATTGAAATTCGGGTCCCCATTCATATGTGAACTTTGTGAAAAAGGGGGATGTATGAACTTGTCGATTTCATGGATTGGTGATCTATAGGGTGTTCCTATTTTTTTCTCTTTTTTTCTCTTTTTTTCTTTTATTTTTTTTGGTGCTATGTTTAAGAAATCAGGTCCCCGTAGTTGGGGTGAAGACAGGCCAGAAGTCTCACCTTTCACAATTTTTCTATTGATCAAAATCAGACTATTTTAGGAAAGCTTCTCCCCCCAAGTGAATGTTGTGTTTGAAGGTTGGTGTCTAGTTCAGGGTATTTAGGTGTGGCTGCTCCACATTAGCCAAGGGTTTGTGCTTCAAGCACTACTTTATTTCTAAAACAGGAGGCTTCTTTCTTATGGCCTCGGCCAGGATCCTAGAATCTACTGTGGAGCCACATTGATAAGCTGGGTTTCAATGGCTTAACTTTGAATTGATCCATTTAGAAGTTCGGCAAGCCAAACTTGAAATGTTTACAAAATCCATTCACCTTAGCATAAACTACGTCATTTTCTAAATCATGAATTGCAATCATCAAGATAGGAAAGAAGAGGCACATTTTATTGATTAAGTGAACACATGACACAAAAGCAAAGTCATAAAAAACGATGAACGAAACTTTCACTTCTTTCAAACATAGCAAACACTATCGCTTATCAGCCCTCTCACATTTCTACATCTTTTGGGGGCAAGACTATCTCATTTTGTTCCACCAGATTTTGGATCTCGTGACAGAGTCTAAAACAATCGTCTGTGGCATGCCCGACCGCTTGGTGAAATTCACAAAACTTATTCCGGTCCCCTCTGATCGGAAACCCAGGTTTCGGCTCCAAAGGCTGCAACAAGTTTACCTCCATGCATTTCTTGAACATCTTTCCCAAAGATATAGGAAGAGGGGTGAATTCTCTAAATCTTGACCCAACTTGCACCGGTGCCTGGGTAGTCATGTGATTTACTTCAACGGACTTGTTTCCTTGTGCTAAGTTGAAGTTCCGCCTAGGGGTAGTAGTGTCCACTGCTACTTTGATCTTGCCGGAAGCAATTGCATCCTCCAACTGTGTCCCTGCCCCAATGAGGGCTTTGAAATTAGCATAATAATTGCCAACCATACGTTCATAATACATTGGCTGAAGGTTCTTGATCACCAGTTGCACTTGCTCCTCTTGTGGGGGTCGATTCACCATTAAAGATGCCTTGTTACGCCACCTTGTGATAAAGGCTGGGAACGTCTCTTGGGCTTCTTGCTTAGTCGTCTCGAGATCCCTCTTGGTCACATCCGCTTCGGTGTTGTAGCTGTATTGGTTCAAGAACTCTTTGCAGATGTCATCCCACTTGCTTACCTTTCTCTCATCCAAATTCATGAACCACTTTAGGACTGCTCCTGATAAAGTCCTTTGAAACAACTGGGCCATCAACTCGGGCCCAATCCCTATAGGTTGTAGCATTCTGACATAGATCTTCAGATGAATTCTTGGGCATCCCATTCCATTGATTTTCTCGATGTCCGACATCTTGAACTTTTCAGGAAGGCGGGCTTCAGGGAACAAAGATAGACGTTCCAAGTTCCAATCATCCTCTTTACTCTTCATGGCTTTCAACAATTCTTCCACTCTTTTAAGCCTCTTCCCATCTCCATTGGATTCCTGTGTCACCGAGTCATCATCCTGGATGACCACCACATTATTTTCATTGCCTGGTTTCGAGCCTTGTCCCCCATGACTCCCAGGGAACACCATCTTCCCTTTCTTCAAGGCCAATAGTGCATCTTTGACATTCGGATCTTTCAGCAGATCCAAGGATTCCTCAGCCACATTGGTCTTAGCAACGTTGTCCTCACTCATCTTGCCCTAGTATTTGGATCACAAGTGCCAGGGTCCACGGTACCCCAGAGGCTTCTTGACTCACACGTTTTTTTTTTGTTGGTTTTCTTTTTAGGTATGTACAAATGAAAGAGGGCACTCTTATTTACACTTACTTGAATTCACAACAATAATCACCCAAATACCCGTACCACTTATTGATTTATAATGCATGAGATGCTCAGGGTATGTAGCTGGTTGAGGGCCAAAAGACTGCTGCTAAGGAATAGTTTGGCCTACTCACATGTGATAAAGAGTATCGCATGAGGTCCGGGGCCCATTAATCCCTATCATCGCTTGAGCAGCGAGAAACCGGTTCACACAAGCCACTATCGCTTAAGGAAAGCATTGTAGCGGACTTGGATCCTCTGGCCCTCATACGGTAAGGGCTTCACAACATTTATCATGAATGCAAGGCACTTATGATGACATATAAAAAGGCATACAAAAATTCAATGATTGCACAAGGTTTCTTGAACCCTCTAAGTCTCTAGTGGAGTCGCTAGCTGTGAATACCCGACCCAAAATCACTTGGGCCTGTTCACCTTTCCTTTACACCTTCTTCATAACCATCATCCAACATCTTTGGAGTCGCCACCCAAATTTTATTAAGGGACAAAAACTTGGGAAAAAACCCTTCATGTGACTCCATTTAGGCAACTGGATAACGAACCAAAGATGCTGGACCCGGGGATTCGTCATGGATGGGAAGGTGTTAGGCACCCGTCCATGTTGGGGCGAAACTTTGTGCAATTAGAGGATTTTATATGCCTTGTGCAAGTGTGCAAGTGTGAGCACCAAAATACATAATAACTGAATATAAAAAGAAAGGGGAGAAGAAGAAGATTGGGCATGAGTTTCCACCACTAGAAAGCCCATGTAGTTCTTGACATGGCATCACAACAGTCACATCATCATCAACATCAACATCTCAATAATAATTTGTCAGACAAAATGGGATTAGGATTACCTCTTGTAGCCCTCCTCTAGCTCCTCGGATTGGGTTGTGCCTCCTACACAATTTCCTCCCACTCCTCAACTCAATCTTGGTGTTCTTCATGATTTTCCCCTTTGCTGCCTTCAACGGATGATGCTACCCACAAAATTCTGCCAGAGTTGCAAGTATCCGGGCATGCAAACTTGACAATCAAGCACAGCGGAAAGACCCGGGAACCTTGGAGGATCCAAGTGAAGCAACTAAATCGAACAACAAAAATGAACATACCTAAAACGGTTAGGATCTTTCACCTAACTGAAGAACCGAATCAGCTAGAGCCGGAAGGATATCCTGCTCCTCTATGGTATCCACATGAACCGTCAATCACAGGCCGGAATCGTCTCACAATCTCCAACCCCCGAGCACTCCCGAACCGTGGTGCTAGCTACGGATTTTCGGGAGCTTTGTGGTGTTTGATGTGTTCTACTTTCTTTCTCAAAGAATGGGTGTGAGTGTGTTTTTTTCAAAACTGAAACCTCTCACACTCTAGTGTGAAAAATCTGATGGCCATAGCAAAATGAGCACATACTAATCAGATTATTCACACCCACTAATCCCACTCACAAAAGTGTTAGACAATGGCCAACACACTTGGCCATCATGATTAGCCTTTTGTCCAATCATGTCTCCACTTGTGCTAATGGGATTACACATCACTAAGCACCAGCTTTGGCTCAATAATTCTGACAATTAGTGAACCAAACCAGCCCAAAAATGACCCCGGTCCAACCACGGTCCAATCACAAACCGGTTCAACCCCGGTCCAACCGTGGTTCAACCACCTGCTCGAATCAACGATTCTAAGTGTGTGACCCTGTAGGCACTTGTAACGTCAGGCAATAATTGTAAACTCATTTACAATTATAAGCAAAGAGCGACATCTAGCAACACATCATTGCTACCCGAACGACAAGATCAGTACTGATTCAATATGCCTCGGAAACATGTCATCGTCCCTTCGTCCCATTATCAAGATTAAACACGAGACATGGAATATGTCAATCTCGTATATGTTCAATCTCGGTTTCTTGATTCTCGAGTTAACCGCGTAAAACGGATACCTATGATATCACCATATCATAATCCGAGCATGGCCATGCATTTACGGTTTAACTCTATCAAGTAACCATCGATAATATACCCGTTATATGGGTCGGACGAATCCCATCTTGATCAATCAAAACCCACTACACATTTATCATATACCCAATGATTACCCTTAAGTCCACCCAGTTAAGGATGACTAGGAATAATATCAAAGTATATGACTCACATGTTGGGAACCTTGATGATCTCAGGTCTAAGGACAATACATATAAGAACCACTAATGACAATCATATAACGTTCCATGTAGGGTTCTTATGTGGGTCGGTCCAGTCCACAAGTTCTCTAACTTGTACCGTATGTAGAATTAATATCTCATATAATTCTCAACACACGCTAGTCTTAATTTATTATTACAACCCATCCATAATAATAATCGACTAGGGACATTTTAAGAATACAAAGTATTCTAGGGTTATAAATGTGTGCAAGCGATTATCTCATAATCATATTTATTGGAATAACCTCAATGTATATACATGACTCATACAATCATCCATTGATTTGGCTTTTGGGCATATCACTAGCAATCTTCCACTTGTACTAAAGCCAATCAACCATGTATCTAATACCAATGGATGCGCAGTGACCATCATGCTTCTGCTGCGTCAGTGGCTTTGTCAAGAGATCTGCTACATTGTTCTCAGAAGGAACTCTGCACAGCCTGATATCGCCTCTATCTATGATCTCTCTAATAAGATGATAGCGTCGGAGTATATGTTTGGATCTCTCGTGGTATCTAGGCTCTTGAGCCTGTGCGATTGTCCCATTATTGTCACAATAGAGCTCAATCGGACTCTCAATACTAGGAACCACCCCAAGTTCAGTTACGAACTTCTCAATCCAAACAGCCTCTTTCGCCGCTTCAGAGGCAGCAATGTACTCAGCCTCGGTTGTAGAATCTGCAACTGTCTCTTGCTTAGAACTCTTCCAGCATACAGCACCACCTCCAAGACAAAACACATAACCTGATTGCGATCTGAAGTCATCCTTGTCTGTTTGGAAGCTAGCTTCTGTGTAACCCTTTACAACAAGCTCATCAACGCTTCCATACACAAGGAATGCATCCTTAGTCCTTCTCAAGTACTTAAGGATGTTCTTAACTGCTGTCCAGTGACTCTCACCGGGATCAGATTGATATCTGCTTGTGACACTCAGAGCATAAGCGACATCCGGTCGAGTACATAGCATGGCACACATGATAGATCCTATTGCCGAAGCATAAGGGATCTTACTCATCCGCTCTCTCTCCTTCGATGTACTAGGACATTGATTCTTAGAGAGAGATACGCCATGTGACATAGGCAAGAATCCTTTCTTGGAATCTTGCATGCTAAACCTCTTTAGCACCTTCTCAATATACGTACTCTGACTTAGCCCGAGAAGCCTTTTGGATCTATCTCTATAGATCTTTATACCTAACACATAGGCAGCTTCTCCTAAGTCCTTTATCGAGAAATTCTTCCCTAACCAAGTCTTTACAGACTGTAGTGTCGGAATATCATTCCCAATGAGTAGAATGTCGTCAACATACAACAACAAGAAAACAACAGTGCTCCCACTAACCTTCTTGTAAGCACATGGTTCATCTTCATTCTTAATGAAACCAAACTCTTTGATTACTTCAATAAAACGAAGATTCCAACTCCTAGAAGCTTGCTTCAACCCATAGATGGATCTTTGCAACTTGCATACCATATTAGCATTCTCTGGATCGACAAAACCTTCAGGTTGTGTCATGTACACATCCTCTAAAAGATTTCCATTTAGGAAAGCAGTTTTGACATCCATCTGCCATATCTTATAATCATGGTATGCCGCTATTGCCAACAGAATCCGGATGGATTTAACCATGGCAACTGGTGGGAAAGTTTCATCATAGTCTATACCATGAACTTGTTTGAAACCTTTCGCAACCAATCGCCCTTTATAGGTAATCACATTACCATCCATGTCGGTCTTTTTCTTAAAGACCTATTTGCACCCTATGGGTTTTACCCCTTCGGGTAGATCAACCAAGGTCCATACCTTATTTTCATACATGGATTCCATTTCCGAATTTATGGCTTCTAGCCACTTCTTGGAGTCCGGACCCGTAATGGCCTGCTGATAGGAAGTGGGCTCATCCTCATCTATGAGCATCACATCTCCAGTATGAGTCATAAGAAATCCATATCTCTCAGGCTCATACCGAATCCTATCCGACCTACGCGGTCCATGTGTTATAGGTACAGGATTCTCATCCACAACTTCTTGTGGTTCCTGTCCTTGTTCCA
>JAKUCV010006701.1:14570-43888 GCA_028386065.3 Turnera subulata | reverse complement strand
AAACATGACTCACATGTCTCATATGATTCAAAATCAAATGAGTCTAATAGTCCATCTTTATGGAGTTTAGCAATACGAGTCTCGTTTATATGGCCCAAACGACAATGCCAAAGGTAGGTTTCATTAGAATCGTTCATTCTAACCTTCTTCGTATTAACGTTATAGATTGGCGTTTCTAGGTTTAGAACATACAAACCATTGCTCAAATATGCACCACCATAATAAATGTCATTGAAATAAATAGAACAACATTTGTTCTTTATTACAAATGAAAAGCCTTTCTTGTCCAGACAAGAAACAGAAATCAAATTCCTGCTTATGGTAGGTACATAATAACAATTGTCTAGTTCTAAGACCAAACCACTCGGCAGGGATAGATAGTAAGTTCCTATGGCTAATGCAGCAACTCTTGCTCCATTTTCGACACGTAGATCTATCTCACCCTTCGCCAATCTCTTACTCTTTCTTAGTTCCTGCACATTCACACAAATGTGAGAACCACATCCGGTATCTAATACCCATGATGCAGAGATAGAGATATTAGCTTCTATAACGAAAATACCTGAAGTGGAAGTCTCACTTTCCTTCTTCTTCTTTACCTCTTCAAGGTAAACAGGGCAGTTGCGCTTCCAATGGCCCGGTTTGTTGCAATGGAAACAATGTCCTTCCTTTCCAATACCACCCTTGGGTTTCAGCACGTGGTCACAAGAAGATGCACATGCACCAAAATTTTTGGCACATTTCTTCTTCTTGTTGAACTTTGCTTTACCCTTTCCTTTGCCTTTTCCAATCATCAAAATGTTGGATTTGTTTGCCCTCATTTGTTGCTCAGCTGTTCCCAACATGTTAAGCAACTCAGACAATGATTTGTCAAGATGATTCATATTGAAGTTCATGACAAATTGGCTGTAACTGTCCGACAACGATTGCAGGACTAGATCAACCGCCAACTTCTTTTGCAAAGGAAAACCAAGACCCTCAAGGCTCTCAATGTAACCAATCATTTTGAGCACATGAGGTCTCATGGGTGATGACTCTTCCATCCTGCATTGGAACAATGCCTTAGCGGTCTCATACCTCTCATGCCTTGCTTGCTCATCAAAGAACATCTTTAGGTGTTCGATCATATCGAATGCCCCCATGTTCTCATGTTGATTCTGAAGCCCAATTTCTCTCATCCTTGGAAATGTATCTCATGCGATATAGATAATCAACGAACTCGACAAACCAAGGAGGTTTCTTTGTGGAAATCTCATTGACCATGGCGAGGTAATCGTCTGGCAGTGTATCATTGATTGACTTCTCCTCTTCTTGCTTCTTGTCTTTCTCCAATTGCAATCTTGATAAACGATCAACAACTATGTTCTTCGTCCCTTTCTTGTCCTTGATCTCTAGGTCGAATTCTTGCAACATAAGAATCCATCGAAGAAGACGTGTTTTCGCATCTTTCTTCTGGAGCAAGTGTAACGCCTCGAATTTTCATCGGATTTTCATAATTTGATTTTTGGAATTTTCAGAATTTATTCCAATTTTACCCTTGAGGTACTTTCGAGTTTTTGTCGAGGAAATAAATTATTTTCCCTTGGAAATGTCAATTTTAAGTTGGTATTGTTCATGGTTCGGGTTCCGTGAGAAACGAATTCGAGATCGGGGTGAAACGCGAAGCTTATCGCGCCTAAGTTGACTGGGCAGCCAGGGTTGACCGCGCCTAAGTGAACGACGAGTCGTTCACCCAGGCAGCCAACCCTAGCCGCCTCCCCCTCCTTCTTTTCTTTTTCTCCTTCTCTTCTTCCTCTCTTCCTCTCCCGCTGCCGACTCCTTCCTTCTTTCTTCTTCTCTCTCTCTCTCTCCCCCTCATCCTCTTCTCCTCTTTTCCAATCCCTATTTCCCCAAATCGCTACCTACCCCGATTCCCCTTTCTCTCTTGGCCCTACTTCCTTTTCTTTTGGTTCTCCCGCTCACACGATGCTGCCGCCGCCCTGTTCTCTACGCGGCACCGAGGACGGTCCACGACGAGTCGCCGTATGCCGCTGCCGTCGCCACGCCTTTCTTTCTCCCCGTCGCCGCCACCACAGGTTGCAGGGGAGACAGAGACGAGGGACGGGTTTTGTGCAGGGCCGACGAGGGGGCTCCTGCGTGTGGGTCTTCCCCGCCGTTTTCGGTAAGTGTTGTCGCCTCTATTGATTTCCCTTGTTCCTCTTTGTGTTGGTTTCGGGTCTGACCCGGTTGCGTTTGGGGTGGTGTGTTTTTGGTGGCCGGTGTTGGTGTGCTGTCGGGGTTCTGTCCGCTGGATGTGTTGCTGCTCCGGCAGTGTGGTGCTCCGGTGCTGTGTGTGTGTGTTTCTTCTGCAGAAGGGTTGTGAGTCGGGTTCGGTGTTGCAGGTTGTTGTGGCGGTGTTTGGCCGGCTTGGACAGTGGGCAAACAATTCCGGGTAAGGATCCACCTTCCCAAATCCTTTGCTAAATGATGTGATGTTCTGTAGGTGGTGGTGTTGTTCTGTTGGTTGTTGTTGAATTGGTTGTTTTGGGTTTGGCAGAATCGTTTTTGTGTTGTGGAGGATTTTCCGGCGAGGTTGACCGGAATCCAGCGAGGCTCGGGAATTTTTCGACGAAGCTCGGGAATTTTCCGGCGAGGGCTCGGGCTTGGTTCCGACAAGGCAGAATAATTCCAGCTTGAGGGTATCTTTTCTTTGTTATGTTTTTAATCTCATTCATGGCTTGTAATAATTAATGTAGGTATAATTGTTGTATCGGGAATTAATGATATTTAGTGGAATACCGTGTGCGGGGTTGTGAGTGTGTATAATCGGGAATTTACCGACACGGGTAGAACCATAGGCCGGGAACATTTGGGCTCGGGTTGACCTTAGAACCATTTTAGGGGAACCGGGCCCAGGCCCAATATTTAACTTATGAATAACCCTTGGATTTAAGTAACGAGCTGTAAGCCCGATTTTATACTTGGTTAATTATGGACTTAAGGAAGTGGGCCTTAGGCCCGGAATTGAATTTGGACTTGGATGGGCTTTAGGCCCGGGAACTCGTTAAGGACATAATGGATGGGCTATAGGCCCGGGAACAATTTATGGACTTAGTTGGGCTTAAGCCCGGAGCACCTTAGGTCCCAATCTCTTTGGAGTTACCTTTTGGGCTTAGACTCGGAAATTGCATAATTGGCTAGTTAGGGTCAAGTTTAACTCAGTTGAGCATTTAGTTATCATGCATGCACGGTTTGACTGTAATTGTTTTATAATTATTGTGTGTGCCGGTATTCAGGCACGGGTAATACCTCGGGAGCTAGAGGATCTGTTTTGGCGAAAGCTCCACAGGATAATCGTCGTTGAGGTGACTTTATATGTCTTTTTATGTTTGTATGCGTGAGCTTGCTTGACTGGTCTGTTTGAGTTGCATGTCTTGTTTGCTAACATGCTATGATCCGTATTGTGTGCCTATGTGCTACTATTTGCTTATGAGCATGATATTTGGATTGTTATGGAATATAACATGTGGAGTGATTTTGGGTGATTTGTGTGATGTACTGTGGGTCGGTGACCCGGATATTTGATTGAGTTAATTATTCACACAACCCTGTTAAATCACAACTTTTGGCACACATGAACTCATAATTTATGAATAAGAATAATGTATAGTAGAAGATAGGCTACTCTGTGCTGATGACCGGTTGGTTCGAGCGGGAAGTGATACCCCTCGGGTTTGCATGCGGGATAGCATGGTATATGCGGTTTAGCATATGGGTCTGTGATGACCAGTTTCTACCTCCCTCCTTCTACCTCCCTCTTTCTCTCTGTCTCTCTCTCTCTCTCTATGGATACGTTTGGGCTTCGTGCCTGGTTTAGTTGGGCTTATGCCTGGTTGTCTCATGAGACTGGACCGAGCTCGACGCACACAGTAGGGGGCCCTGAATAACAAATATAATAAGAAAACTTATCACACATCAGATGAGAATTATGAACTGTTTGCTTTATATGGATGGCATGTTAGTACTGGTTATTGTGTTTTTGCTTACTTGTGTTTGTTTTTCTTCTTTCCTTTCGGACTTGCTTTGCACACCTACATAATTAGATTTATACTGCTCACTGAGTAGGCGACTCACATAATCGCCAACGTTGTTTTTCAGACTCTTAGATAGCGTGCAGTCTCTTTCTTCTTTTCCTGGAGTACGGACGTGGATATCCCAGCAGGTAGCTGTGCTTTATTTCCCGGTTGGATCCATAAAGCCGACATGCATATCATATACTTTGCTGTTTTATATTTTATCATGACTTCTGCTGCATTGGATTTTGTTGAGATGTCATCTCGATTTTGATTACTTAATCGGCGGGTTGCCGGGATTTGGTACTTGATGATGTATCGGCAGGATGCCGGGTTGACTTGAGGCTTGTTAAGCCGGTTTTGTTTTTGTTCTATATGACATCTCGGAATATTACGAATCTCTTTCCAGATAATGTTTTGATATTGGATTTCGTGTCCTGGGTTTCAGGGGTATTTTGGTAAATTCCGTTGTTTAAGTATTTTATTTGTGAAATTGGGACACGGGTGTTTCAGCAAGTACTTCAATGCAGCATGGTCCGTGTGAACAATCACCTTGGAACCCAAAAGGTAACTTCTGAACTTGTCAATTGCGAAAACAACTGAAACGCCGGTGTCCCAATTTATTAATATAAGTTATAAATTAATTATGGATTGACCAAATTGCCCTTATCATTCCCGGGACACCCGTATCCCAAATCATCCATTAAAGAATGTATAGCATGTGAAGTGACCAAAATGCCATTCTCACCGGGATACAATGTCAACATCATAATCGATAAACCTTTATACAACAAATTACACAACAACGATTATGCAGCGGGAGACTATACATATGATAACATGTATGCAGAGAACTCTATGGATCCGACCCCGAGGAGAGGAAAGCACCGCCACCTGCTAATATGCTCTTCTGATCATCGATCAGCTAACCTGTGTAAAAACTGTGAGGGGGTGAGACCAACCACTGTCTCACCGCAGACAAATAAACCAATAATATACAATTACAAATCAACTACAATTACGCCGGCATCAAACAACAACAACCTCAATACACAGGGCAAGACATCATCAGACTACATACCATCACTTGTCATTACTTATATTATTATCTTTGTTATTAAGGTTAAGTATTTTATTAGGGCCCTCTACTGTGTGCGTCGAGCTCGGTCCCGTCTCATGAGACAACTAGGCATAAGCCCAAATAAACCAGGCACGAAGCCCAAATATATCCATAGAAAGAGAGAGAGAGACAGAGAGAAAGAGGGAGGTAGAAAGGGGGAGGTAGAAAGAGGGAGGTAGAACCGGCCATCACAGGCCCACATGCAAACCCGCATGCCATCCCGAGGGGTATTACTTCCCGCTCGAACCAACCGGTCAACAGCCCCACAGTAGACTTTATTATAATTCGTTATTCTCATTTATTCTTTAAGAATTGTACCATACGTTGTTGTCAAACATCGTTGTGTGGATTTAATATCTGAATCTCAAATCCGGGCCCCAGCCCAGAGTCCACCACACAAACCACAAATCTATATCTCATGTGTTTATCATAACCAAACAAGTCATACTAGACAGGCACAATACATCACATCAGACAAACAGGCCACATAATCAGGCACACCACGTCATAGGTAACATCAACATAATTCACTTTGCAAATAGCAACAACAGCACAACCGGCAAGCATGCATACAGCATTAAGGATCAAACAAATAACACCACTTCATATTCCAAAACAATTAACCGAGCATTGTAGGCAGTAATGCATACAAAGGTTTATAAGTCCTCACCTGGGCCATATCAATTATCTCGGAACCTGAAGCTTTGTTCCGCCTCGACATTCCTATGCCCTCAACATCCTACCACATATACGTCACATAAGACACTTATTCATGACAAATACTAAATGTATGCTAAAGATGAAATCTTGAGCCTTCTAGCCCGCTTGTGTTCATTAACCGTGAATCCGCTAATAGGTAGGGTCCAAGCCCAAATATAATCCTTAAACTTCATTATTTCATATTTAACTTAAATCCATATTATAGTTGGGCCTAAGCCCATATAAACTTAGTCAAACCTTATCAAGCCTTAAGCCCATCTCAAATACAAGTCATTGGGCCTAAAGCCCACTTCATTAGTCATTGGGCCTAAAGCCCATACACACTCCTCTTAACATTTATTGGGCCTAGACTCGGCCCGTTAACATAGTCGTGACAAATTGAACTCCCGAGCCCAACCTTTTCGGCCTAACGATTCAAGATGCGTCGGAAATATATTCCGGCCACGCACTCTCAACTCGCAACTCCCGAATTCCACTAAAGTTCATTTATTACAAATTGCACATATTAAATGCATTTACACTACAAGATTGTATAAAAACCGAAATTCGCATCAAAGCCCGAGAATTACCACGTATTGCCGGAAAATTCATCATCTCGCCGGAACAGTGCCTCGACCCGCCGGATTCCGGCCAAGCTTCGCCGGAATAGTGACCCGATGCTGGAACAGAAACCCAAGATGCTGGAAAAATCACACAGCATCTGCCAAACCCGAACATCGACAACCCGTGTTCAGTCATCAACACAAAGCCGACGAATGATACGAAAAGGAAAATTAGGGGCTAGATATCGAATCCTTACCGGGAACACCCGCTGTCCAAAATCCCGAACACACCACGGATCCGTCTCGAATCTGCCGCACTCGACCTAGCCTGCAGGTTCACTGCCGAATCAACCCAGCAGCAGCCCCGCTATATTCCGGCCACCAGGACACCACCAGCAACCTCGTCAAACTCCAACACCGACATCAACCCCCGAATCCAAGCACCGTCACATCCACCACGACCAGACCCGGCCATCGAAACCAACACAGCAACACAAATCCACCTTCGTCCCCATCCAACAACACAAACCCGATTAAAACCAAACAAAAAAAAGATGAATGCCCGATTAACATCAAAGCCCGAAAACAAAAGAGAAGGAAAAGGAAGGGAAAACGAGAAAGGGGAAAGCAAGGCAGCTTACCCGTTCACGGCGGCAGTGACGGTTCAGTCATGCCGTCCCTCCGGCCCGCACACACAGAAGCCGACCTGAGCCTCAGCCTTTTCACACCGAACCAGACCAAAAACACCACCCCGCCGACCAGCAACACGCAAGACCGCGGCCGCCTCGACCACCCCCGTCAACATCCAAAAACTCGATTCACCATCCCATGACAACCACCGGCCAATCCCCGCCACACCAAGCACGGCGACTATCGCAGCCACGACTCCACGCACCGGCCTCGTCCCGTGCAGCCTCTGACTCCCTTCTTCGATGTGCAGACGACGGCGGCGGCATGTGGCTTCGTGAGAAGGTAGAGAGCGGGAGAGCGGGGGAAAAGAAAGGGAGCAAAACAAGAAGAACAAAAAGGTAAAGAAGAGAAGAGGAAGGAAAAAGAGAGGGGGAGGTTTGAAGCGAACCGGTTAGAGAGGGAGAAAACGTGGAGAGTAGAGAGGGGGAGTGGGAGAGAAAGTGGAGAAACGGCGGAAGAGAAAGAGATGAATGAAGAGGATGAGAAGAGAAAAGAAAGAGGGAAAGGTTAGGGTTTTGACCCACCTAAGCCAAAACGACGTCGTTTCGTTTTGGCTTAGGCGCGGTCAACTCGCCTAACCGGTCAACTTTTTTTTTTCTTTACTTTTCCCCAAAACGACGTAGTTTAAATAAAAACTACAACAAACTTTGTTTTCCCACCGAATCACGTTTTATTTCAACGAAACCCGAACAACAAACAATTCCAACTTAAAATCCAATATTTCTAAGGAAGACAAATTAAAAGAGTAATAATTTTCTTGACCAAGAATCCCGGAAATTCTGTAAGGGTAAATTGGGAAATAAAATTTCAAAAATTCCGAAAAATTTTATAAAAACTAAAAACGAAAATTCGGGGCGTTACAGTTCTACCCCACTTAACAAAATTTCGTCCTCGAAATTTACGTAATAAGTTAAGCAAGCAAGTGCTTAAATGACATAAACAAGTGTCACCCGGTATCAAAATACCGTTGGCCAAAACTACCAAGTAGAACCATCATGTCCATCATTCACCTTTCAAGACAAGATCTCCAATACCATCTCAATCATCGACTTTAGTCAACCATGATCAACAGAACATAACATCAAGCACTAACCCAAGAGTCTTATCCAATCATCATCAACATTATCAAATAGCAAAATCCATAAACCACTTCATTTATCATCACTTAACCATTTATATCTAATCTTCTAATCCATTAAGTATGTCAGATAATCGAACCTACAATTGTTACCTAAGTAACAAGATCATCACTCCCAATGTGAATTCCTCAAGACCAACACTCCATGACCTATATTTCATGTTCTGAACCTCTAAGTAATTCCCCTATCATACACCAATTCAGCCGAAATCGTATATATCTCGGATCATACCTTAGGCACAGAAAACGAATCGTCACCGGAATATCATAATTATAATTCCAAAACTTAGACTCCTCAAGACACAAACATTCTTTCGTAACTCATACTCATGCTTATATTCTACTCCTCAAGTCACACTTAGCACCGACTCCAAAGTTTCTTGATAAAGGAATTAAAACTTCAAAGCATCTCTTGTCACATAACTATCAACCTAGTAACTGAATCACAATCCCCGAGATCACCTCAAAATCAAACCTCAATACAAACAAACTACCAGCATCCCTCAGTATAAGAACTATAACCTCAACAAAAATTCATTATCAAAACTTTCCAAAAGCTATCACCATTAATGTCTCAAATTCCAACAAGGTTAGATACCCCGAGTATCATTAAAAGACTTTTCCCCGGATATACTACTAGATCAACCTCAATCTCTTTGAGCATAATTGACAGATAACTCTCCAAATATACCATTAAATCAAACTCAAATTTCATCAACAATTATCAGCTCGAACTTCAAACAAAATTTAACCATATAATAATTCACCAGTAAATTCAAGTCCTTAAACTCAGATAATCAAACCACAAATAACATGATCACAAAGATTACAAGAATCATATCGATAAGAATCACGTCAGATCATCACTTGATAGATAAAACATCCAAATCAGACCGATGGTTCTTACTTGCATTGGCCAGTTCCCCACAGACAAGAAACATACACAAAGAATCAAGAGTCTACACCGACTCTACTAGATCAGGGGATCAACCACAAAATAAACTTTGTTACAGCCTAAGCTGCAAGAGCAAACATGTCATTACAACGACAATACAGGGTCACCCCGACCCCCCAGCAGGTGCGTGTCCTCCACCGGATCCATAGTACGACTCACTATATGAATGAATATGACAGATGCAACAACCGACTCAAAAAGGAGCAGACTTATGCACATAAAAGCAGAAAAACCACCCAACACATCCCAAAGGATCTACAGCCTGCTCCGCTACCAACTGAAACGCCCGTGTCCCAATTTATTAATATAAGTTATAAATTAATTATGGATTGACCAAATTGCCCTTATCATTCCCGGGACACCCGTATCCCAAATCATCCATTAAAGAATGTATAGCATGTGAAGTGACCAAAATGCCCTTCTCACCGGGATACAATGTCAACATCATAATCGATAAACCTTTATACAACAAATTACACAACAACGGTTATGCAGCGGGAGACTATACATATGATAACATGTATGCAGAGAACTCTATGGATCCGACCCGAGGAGAGGAAAGCACCGCCACCTGCTGATATGCTCTTCTGATCATCGATCAGCTAACCTGTGTAAAAACTGTGAGGGGGTGAGACCAACCACTGTCTCACCGCAGACAAATAAACCAATAATATACAATTACAAATCAACTACAATTACACCGGCATCAAACAACAACAACCTCAATACACAGGGCAAGACATCATCAGACTACATACCATCACTTGTCATTACTTATATTATTATCTTTGTTATTAAGGTTAAGTATTTTATTAGGGCCCTCTACTGTGTGCGTCGAGCTCGGTCCCGTCTCATGAGACAACTAGGCATAAGCCCAAATAAACCAGGCACGAAGCCCAAACATATCCATAGAAAGAGAGAGAGAGACAGAGAGAAAGAGGGAGGTAGAAAGGGGGAGGTAGAAAGAGGGAGGTAGAACCGGCCATCACAGGCCCACATGCAAACCCGCATGCCATCCCGAGGGGTATTACTTCCCGCTCGAACCAACCGGTCAACAGCCCCACAGTAGACTTTATTATAATTCGTTATTCTCATTTATTCTTTAAGAATTGTACCATACGTTGTTGTCAAACATCGTTGTGTGGATTTAATATCTGAATCTCAAATCCGGGACCCAGCCCATAGTCCACCACACAAACCACAAATCTATATCTCATGTGTTTATCATAACCAAACAAGTCATACTAGACAGGCACAATACATCACATCAGACAAACAGGCCACATAATCAGGCACACCACGTCATAGGTAACATCAACATAATTCACTTTGCAAATAGCAACAACAGCACAACCGGCAAGCATGCATACAGCATTAAGGATCAAACAAATAACACCACTTCATATTCCAAAACAATTAACCGAACATTGTAGGCAGTAATGCATACAAAGGTTTATAAGTCCTCACCTGGGCCACATCAATTATCTCGGAACCTGAAGCTTTGTTCCGCCTCGACATTCCTATGCCCTCAACATCCTACCACATATACGTCACATAAGACACTTATTCATGACAAATACTAAATGTATGCTAAAGATGAAATCTTGAGCCTTCTAGCCCGCTTGTGTTCATTAACCGTGAATCCACTAATAGGTAGGGTCCAAGCCCAAATATTATCCTTAAACTTCATTATTTCATATTTAACTTAAATCCATATTATAGTTGTTGGGCCTAAGCCCATATAAACTTAGTCAAACCTTATCAAGCCTTAAGCCCATCTCAAATACAAGTCATTGGGCCTAAAGCCCACTTCATTAGTCATTGGGCCTAAAGCCCATACACACTCCTCTTAACATTTATTGGGCCTAGACTCGGCCCGTTAACATAGTCTTGACAAATTAAACTCCCGAGCCCAACCTTTTCGGCCTAACGATTCAAGATGCGTCGGAAATATATTCCGGCCACGCACTCTCAACTCGCAACTCCCGAATTCCACTAAAGTTTATTTAACATCAAAGCCCGAAAACAAAAGAGAAGGAAGAGGAAGGGAAAATGAGAAAGGGGAAAGCAAGACAGCTTACCTGTTCACGGCGGCAGTGACGGTTCAGTCATGCCGTCCCTCCGGCCCGCACACACAGAAGCCGACCTGAGCCTCAGCCTTTTCACACCGAACCCGACCACAAACACCACCCCGCCGACCAGCAACACGCAAGACCGCGGCCTCCTCGACCACCCCCGTCAACATCCAAAAACTCGATTCACCATCCCAGGACAACCACCGGCCAATCCCCGCCACACCAAGCACGGCGACTATCGCAGCCACGGCTCCACGCACCGGCCTCGTCCCGTGCAGCCTCTGACTCCCTTCTTCGATGTGCAGACGACGGCGGCGGCGTGTGGCTTCGTGGGTAGGTAGAGAGCGGGAGAGCGGGGGAAAAGAAAGGGAGCAAAACAAGAAGAACAAAAAGGTAGAGAAGAGAAGAGGAAGGAAAAAGAGAGGGAGAGGTTTGAAGGGAACCGGTTAGAGAGGGAGAAAACGTGGAGAGTAGAGAGGGGGAGTGGGAGAGAAAGTGGAGAAACGGCGGAAGAGAAAGAGATGAATGAAGAGGATGAGAAGAGAAAAGAAAGAGGGAAAGGCTAGGGTTTTGACCCACCTAAGCCAAAACGACGTCGTTTCGTTTTGGCTTAGGCGCGGTCAACTCGCCTAACCGGTCAACGTTTTTTTTTTCTTTACTTTTCCCCAAAACGACGTAGTTTAAATAAAAACTACAACAAACTTTATTTCAACGAAACCCGAACAACAAACAATTCCAACTTAAAATCCAATATTTCCAAGGAAAACAAATTAAAAGAGTAATAATTTTCTTGACCAAGAATCCCGGAAATTCCGTAAGGGTAAATTGGGAAATAAAATTTCAAAAATTCCGAAAAATTTCATAAAAACTAAAAACAAAAATTCGGGGCGGTACAACAACTACTAATAACTCCTTCTCTGCGTGAGTAACCGGGCATGTAAATTGACAATCAAATGCAATAACATACGCAGCAGAAAAAACCGGACACACATGGAGGATCCAAGTGAAGGGTAGCTAAACCGAATAACAAAACGAACATACCTGAAACGGTTGAGGTCTTTCACCCAACTGATGAACTGAATCAGCTAGAGCCGGAAGGATATCCTGCTCCTCTACGGTATCCACACAAACCGTCGATCACAGCCGGAAAACATCTCACCATCTCCAACCCAAGCACTCTCGGACCGTGGTGCTAGCTACGGATTTCTGGGAGCTGTGTGGTGTTACTTTCTATCTCAAAGAATGGGTGAGTGTTTGTGTGTGTTCTTACTTGTCTAAAACACACTCTCAAGGCTCTCAAAAACCAGAATGCAATCAGCCAAAAACCCAAAGCATAATCTAATTATGCCACACAGTTAGTGCTTAGGGTAATGGCCAACATAATGGCCCATCATGATTAAGATACCCATTATCTTGTCTACCACTAAGCACTATTGGGATTACACATCACAAGCAATCAAGTTTGGCTCAATAATTCTGACAATTATTGTATCAAAAGAGCCCAAAACGACAACGGTCCAACCACGGTCCAACAACGGTCCAACCACACCTGGTCGAACCTTGGTCC
The DNA here is from genome assembly GCA_028386065.3 of Turnera subulata. Classification (NCBI taxonomy): domain Eukaryota; kingdom Viridiplantae; phylum Streptophyta; class Magnoliopsida; order Malpighiales; family Passifloraceae; genus Turnera; species Turnera subulata. The sequence goes on along the minus strand of JAKUCV010006701.1, from coordinate 31,029 downwards.
AACCACGGTTCAACCACCTGCTCGAATCAACGATTCCAAGTGTGTGACCCTATAAGCACTTGTAACGTCCGGCAATAATTGTAAACTCATTTACAATTATAATCAAATAGCGGCGTCTAGCAACACATCATTGCTACCCGAACGACAGGATCAGTACTGATTCAATATGCCTCGAAAACATGTCATCGTCCCTTCGTCCCACTATTAAGATCAAACACGAGACTTGGAATATGTCAATCTCGCATATGTTTAATCTCGGTTTCTTGATCCTCGAGCTAACTGTGTAAAACGGATACTAATGATATCACCATATCATAATCCGAGCACGGCCGTGCATTTACAATTCAACTCTATCAAGAAACCAACCGATAATATACCCGTTATATGGATTGGACGAATCCCCTCTGGATCATACAAAACCCACTACACATTTATCATACACCCAATGATTAGACTAAGTCTACTCAATTACGAAATAGCCAAGAGTAATATCAAAGTATACGACTCATATGTTGGGAACCTTGATGATCACAGGTCTAAGGACAATACATATAAGAACCGCTAATAACAATCATATAACGTTCCATGTAGCGTTCTTATGTGGGTCCGTCCTGTCCACAAGTTCTCTAACTTGTACCCGTATGTAGAATTCATATCACATATAATTCTCAACATACGCTAGTCTTAATTTATTATTACAACCCATCCATAATAATAATCGACTAGGGACATTTAAGAATATATAAATATTCTAGGGTTATAAATATATGCAAGCGTTTATCTCATAATCGATATTTATTGGAATAACCTTAATGTGTATACATGATTACAAATAAACATCCATTGATTGGCTTTTGGGCATATTACACTAACAATCTCCCACTTGCACTAAAGCCAATCAAACATGTATCTAATACCAATGGACGCAGCATGACCATCATGCTTCTGCTGTGTGAGCGGCTTAGTCAACGGATCTGCTACATTGTTCTCAGATGGAACTTTGCACAGTCTGACATCTCCTCTTTCTATGATCTCTCTAATAAGATGATAGCGTCGGAGAATATGTTTGAATCTCTGGTGGTATCTAGGTTCCTGAGCATGTGCGATTGTCCCATTGTTATCACAATAGAGCTCAATCGGACTCTCAATGCTCGGAACTACCCCAAGTTCAGTTACGAACTTCTTGATCCAAACAGCCTCTTTCACCGCATCTGAGGCAGTAATGTACTCAGCCTCGGTTGTAGAGTCGGCAACTGTCTCTTACTTTGAACTCTTCCAGCATACAGCACCACCTCCAAGACAAAACACATAACCTGATTGCGATCTAAAATCATCCCTATCGGTTTGAAAGCTAGCATCTGTGTAACCCTTTAGAACAAGCTCATCCACGCTTCCGTAAACCAGGAATGCATCCTTAGTCCTCCTTAAGTACTTAAGGATATTTTTAACTGCTGTCCAGTGACTCTCACCGGGATCAGCTTGGTATCTGCTTGTGACACTCAAAGCATAAGTGACATCCGGTCGAGTACATAGCATGGCATACATGATAGACCCTATTGCAGAAGCATAAGGAATCTTACTCATCCGCTCTCTCTCCTTAGTCGTACTAGGACATTGATTCTTTGAGAGAGATATGCCATGTGACAAGGGCAAGAATCCTTTCTTGGAGTCTTGCATGCTAAACCTCTTTAGCACCTTGTCAATATATGTACTTTGACTTAGCCCGAGAAGCCTTTTGGATCTATCTCTATAGATCTTTATGCCTAACACATAGGCTGCTTCTCCTAAGTCCTTCATTGAGAAATTCTTCCCTAACCAAGCCTTTACAGACTGTAGTGTCGGAATCTCATTCCCAATAAGTAGGATGTCGTCAACATACAACAACAAGAAAACAATAATGCTCCCACTAACCTTTTTGTAAACACATGGTTCATCTTCGTTCTTAATGAAACCAAACTCTTTGATCACTTCATTGAAACGAAGATTCCAACTCCTAGAAGCTTGCTTTAATCCATAAATGGATCTCTGCAACTTGCATACCATATTGGCATTCTCTGGATCGACAAAACCTTCAGGTTGTGTCATGTACACATCCTCTAAAAGATTTCCGTGAAGGAAAGCGGTTTTGACATCCATTTTCCATATCTCATAATCATAGTATGCCGCTATAGCTAATAGAATCTGGATGGATTTAACCATGGCAACTGGTGAGAAAGTTTCATCATAGTCAATACCATGAACTTGCTTGAAACCTTTCGCCACCAATCGTCCTTTATAGGTAATCACATTACCATCCATGTCGGTATTTTTCTTAAAGACCCACTTGCACCCTATGGGTTTTACCCCTTCAGGTGGATCAATCAAGGTCCATACCTTGTTTTGATACATGGATTCCATTTCTGAATTCATGGCTACCAGCTACTTCTTAGAGTCCGGACACGTAATAGCCTGCTGATAGGAAGTGGGCTCATCCTCTTCTATGAGCATCACGTCTCCAGTATGAGTCATAAGAAATCCATTTCTCTCAGACTCATGCCGAATCCTATCCGACCTACGCGGTCTATGTGTTACAGGCACAGGATTCTCATCCACAACGTCTTGTGGTTCCTGTCCTTGTTCCATCTCAGCCTCAATATCTCGAACTTCTTCGAGTTCTATTTTACTCCCACTGATTCTTCTAGAAATAAATTCTCTTTCCAGAAAAATAGCAGTCCGAGCAACAAACACTTTGTGCTCGGTGGGATTGTAGAAATAATACCCTTTAGTTTCCTTAGGATATCCTACAAAGAGGCACTCGTCGGATTTAGGGCCGAGTTTATCTGATGCTTCACGTCTCACGTAAGCCTCGCAACCCCAAATTCTCATAAAAGACAAATTGGGACGCCTCCCAGTCCATATCTCATATGGTGTCTTTTCGACGGATTTAGATGGAACACGGTTAAGTGTAAATGCAACACTCAGTAATGCATGTCCAAAAAAAAAGAAGGAAGGTCAGCTTGACTCATCATCGAACGAACCATGTCTAACAAGGTTCTATTCCTCCTTTCGGATACACCATTCCATTGAGGCGTACCTGGTGGAGTGAGCTGTGATACTATACCACACTCCTTTAGATGATCAAGAAATTCTCGGCCTAAGTATTCACCTCCTCGATCTGATCGAAGCATTTTAATGCTCATGCCAAGTTGATTACGTACTTCATTCTTGAGTTCTTTGAACTTTTCAAAGGATTCTGACTTGTGTCTCATTAGATACACATAGCCATACCTACTGAAATCGTTAGTAAATGTAATGAAGTATTGGAATCCACCTCTAGCTTGTGTCGACATCGGTCCACATACATCACTATGTATAAGACCTAACAAGTTCGAAGCTCTTTCACTTTTATCGGTAAAAGGAGCCTTCGTCATCTTGCCTAACAAACATGACTCACATGTCTCAAATGATTCAAAATCAAATGAGTCTAAAAGTCCATCTTTATGGAGTTTAGATATAGGAGTCTCGTTTATATGGCCCAATCGACAATGCCAAAGATAGGTTTCATTAGAATCGTTCATTCTAACCTTCTTCTTATTAACGTTATAGATTACGGTTTCTAGGTTAAGAACATACAAACCATTGCTTAAATACGCACCACCATAATAAACATCATTGAAATAAATAGAACAACAATTGTCCTTTATTACAAATGAAAAACCTTTCTTGTCAAGACAAGACACAGAAATCAAATTCCTGCTTATGGTCGGTACATAATAACAATTATCTAGTTCTAAAACCAAACCACTCGGTAAACTAAGATAGTAAGTTCCTACGGCTAATGCAGCAACTCTTGCTCCATTTCCGATGCGCAGGTCTATCTCACCCTTTTCCAATCTCCTACTCCTTTTCAGTTCCTGCACATTTACACAAATGTGAGAACCACATCTGGTATCTAATACCCATGATGCAGAGATAGAGATATTAGCTTCTATAACGAAGATACCTGAAGTGGAAGTCTTAATTCCCTTGTGCTTCTTCACCTCTTCAAGGTAAACAGGGCAGTTACGTTTCCAATGGCCAGGTTTGTTGCAATGGAAACATTGTCCTTCTTTTGCAATACCACCTTTGGGTTTCAGCACATGGGAACAAGAAGATGCACATGCACCAAACTTTTTGGCACATTTCTTCTTCTTGTAAATCTTGGCTTTACCCTTTCCTTTGCCTTTTCCAACCATCAAAATGTTGTTGGATTTGTTTGCCTTCATTTGTTGCTCAACTGTTCCTAACATGTTAAGCAACTCAAACAAAGATTTGTCAAGATGATTCATATTGAAATTCATGACAAATTGGCTGTAACTATCCGGCAACGATTGCAGGACTAGATCAACAACCAACTTCTTTTGTAAAGGACAACCTAGACCCTCAAGGCTCTCAATGTATCCAATCGTTTTAAGCACATGAGGTCTCACCGGTGATGACTCAGCCATCTTGCAATGGAACAATGCCTTAGAGGTCTCATACCTCTCATGCCTAGCTTGCTCTTCAAAAAGCATTTTCAGATGTTCGATCATATCGAATGCACCCAAGTTCTCATGTTGCTTCTGAAGCTCAGAGTCCATGTTAACAAGCATAAGGCATGCTGCATCTAATGCATCATCAAGGTGCTTCTTGTAAGCATCCCTTTCTGCCCTTGGAGCACTAGGCGCCGGTTCATTCGGAACAGGCCCTTCGAGGACATACAACTTCTTTTCTTGTTTGAGGACTATTCTCAAGTTGCAATACCATTTTAGGAAGTTATTCCTATTCAACTTTTCCTTCTCAAGGACATATCGCAGTGACATAGTGCTAGTGTTTTGTGCCATGGAAATTCTACATCAATGATCAGCTCATACAAATAAGAGTCATGCATACAAAATCATTTAACAAGGAATTCTATTAAATGATGCTCCTACTATGTAAATCAAGACAATCATATAAGTAGGCCAAGATCCATATTTCACTACTAGATAAGTCAGCTTTGGCTTATCGCTTATTTCATAGTTATTTAGGTAGACAACTCTTGTCAATTACATCCTATGTAACTCTTGGATAGTTGAGTGAACAACACTTGTTCTTGTCTATCTCATAGACTTAGCTCAACTCCTTGCCTCTAAGTCCTTAATCCTATTAAGATGACCTAGTTAAGTTCAACACCATAATAAGCAGTTCTGATATTACAATTATCGCGTCGCACCTTGCTAGGATAAACATTGGCACCTTGCTTTGGCAAAACCTACCTAGTGTTGATCAAAGCAATGATGAGTGCTTATCATGGAAGGCAACTAAGAACATAATATTTTCATCAACATATTATTCCAATACATTACATGCATGTTCTTGATGAATCATATATTGATGTTTGTAAATTTGGAAACCAAAAATACATATTGACATCAATGTCCAACATTGAACATTGATGTTTTTGAGAATCTGATTCTCGCCAACTACTTGCCAGTACTCAAGGACATCGATGTCCTGATTTGAACATCGATGTCCATTGACCTCTGGAACTTAAGAACATCTATGTTCTCACTGGAACATCGATGTCCTGAGGCTCTGGAACTCCAAACTATTTGGCAGAGCTCAAGAACATCGATGTTCGGTTCTTGAACATCGATGTTGGCAAGTTCCGAAGGTTCAATGACTTGGCAGTAGTTTTAAACATCGATGTCTAACCTTTAAACATCGATGTTTGAGACTCTAGAACACAAGAACATCGATGTCTATTGGTCTCTAGAATCTCAAACCATTCTGACAGGGTTCTTGGATATCGATGTTCAATCCTGAACATCGATGTTCATGTGAATCTGCCAAGGCCAACCTTGATAGAACATCGATGTTTTTCACACAACATCGATGTTCAGTAGGCTCGGCCAAGGCAAATTCATATGTGGACATCGATGTTCATCTAATGAACATTGATGTTCTGGCCCTACGCAGCTTGAAAGACAATCTTTCCATACGAAAACCGACGATCGTTTTTCATTTTGTCGAACTCTTTCAACCTACTGCCAAGAAAACCTTGATTAATATCTCATACCAATCAAGTGCTTACTGGTAAAACATTTTGGACAAGCCAACTTCAACATATATCACATATACAAAAATTGAATTAACATATCACATATGCCAAATCAAACTTCAACATATCATAGACATTAACATGAGCATATCACACATATGCACAACAAATTCGGTTTAGAACTTCACAAGAGGCTCCGCTACCACTGTGAATAACCGGGCATGCAAATTGACAATCAAATGCAATAACATACGCAGCGGAAAAAACTGGATACACATGGAGGATCCAAGTGAAGGGTAGCTAAACCGAATAAAAAAACGAACATACCTGAAACGGTTGAGGTCTTTCACCCAACTGATGAACGGAATTAGCTAGAGTCGGAAGGATATCCTGCTCCTCTACGGTATCCACACGAACCGTCGATCACAGCCGGAAAACGTCTCACGATCTCCAACCCAAGCACTCCCGAACCGTGGTGCTAGCTACGGATTTCTGGGAGCTATGTGGTGTTACTTTCTTTCTCAAAGAATGGGTGAGTGTTTGTGTGTGTTCTTACTTGTATGAAACACACTCTCAAGGCTCTCAAAAACCAGAATGCAATTAGCCAAAAACCCAAAGTATAATCTAATTATGCCACTCAATTAGTGCTTAGGGTAATGGCCAACATAATGGCCCATCATGATTAAGATACCCATTATCTTGTCCACCACTAAGCCCTAATGGGATTACACATCACAAGCAATCAGGTTTGGCTCAATAATTCTGACAATTATTGTATCAAACCAGCCCAAAACGACCACAGTCCAACTACGGTCCAACGATTGTCCAACCACACCTGGTCGAACCTTGGTCCAACCACGGTTCAACCACCTGCTCGAATCAACGATTCTAAGTGTGTGACCCTGTAGGCACTAGTAACGTCCGGAAGTAATTGTAAACTCATTTACAATTATAAGCAAAGAGCGGCGTCTAGCAACACATCATTGCTACCCGAACGACAAGATCAGTACTGATTCAATATGCCTCGAAAACATGTCATCGTCCCTTCGTCCCAATTTCAAGATCAAACACGAGACATGGAATATGTCAATCTCGCATATGTTTAATATCGGTTTCTTGATCCTCGAGCTAACTGTGTAAAACGGATACTAATGATATCACCATATCATAATCCGAGCACGGCCGAGCATTTATAGTTCAACTCTATCAAGAAACCAACCGATAATATACCCGTTATATGGGTTGGACGAATCCCCTCTGGATCATACAAAACCCACTACACATTTATCATATACCCAATGATTACACTAAGTCTACTCATTTACGAAATAGCCAAGAGTAATATCAAAGTATACGACTCATATGTTGGGAACCTTGATGATCACAGGTCTAAGGACAATACATATAAGAACCGCTAATGACAATCATATAACGTTCCATGTAGCGTTCTTATGTGGGTCGGTCCAGTCCACAAGTTCTCTAACTTGTACCCGTACGTAGAATTCATTTCACATATAATTCTCAACATACGCTAGTCTTAATTTATTATTACAACCCATCCATAATAATAATCGACTAGGGACATTTAAGAATATATAAATATTCTAGGGTTATAAATATGTGCAAGCGTTTATCTCATAAACGATATTTATTGGAATAATCATAATGTGTATACATGATTACAAATAAACATCCATTGATTGGCTTTTGGGCATATTACACTAACACTCTGTAGTTGCATAATTAACTTGAGCATCATCTAGAGTCTTGCTTGCATAATAAATTGCGTACATTTTCCCATCTCGGCGTTGTCCTAAGACTGCGCCTACAGCATAGTCGCTTGCATCACACATTATCTCGAACGGAAGTGAATAATCAGGGGGTTGAATGATGGGTGCCGAAATCAGCTCCTTCATGAGCTTGTCGAATGCTTCCATATAGTGTTCATCAAAAACAAAAGGCACATCCTTATTCAAAAGATTAGATGGTAATGGTTTCAGCTCTACCTTTGGTGCGCTCCGAACTTCTTCTTTCTTTTCTTCTCCAATCATATCGTAGCTCTTGTCTTCGGTCACTCCCAACGGTGGCGTGGATTGCAAAATTTCTGCACTTTGGGCAATCTCCAAATCGTCATCATCAGTAGTGCCACTCGTCACCAAACAATTCAAGAGTGGATCGTCACTACTTACTACTTTCCTCACTTCTTTCACGGCATCATCAATAAAATAAACTCGGAAACAACTGTCTTCTTCAAGTGGTCCTTCGGTTGCACGAAAAACATTGAACTCGATTTTCTCATTCCAAATCCTTAAAGTATGCTTTCCATCACGAACATCAATTTGAGCTCCAGCAGTAGCTAAGAACGGCCTCCCAAGAATAATCGGCATTTGAAAATAAATTTCCATGTCGAGCACCACAAAATCGACTGGTACAAAGAACTTTCCAACCTTGATTGGAATATCCTCCAATATCCCCACTGGATATTTGACAGATCGATCCACAAGCTGAAGAGAGATGGTAGTCGGCTTCATATCTCCAATATCGAGCTTCTCAGCAATTCGCTTTGGAATAAGACTAACACTGGCTCCCAAATCACATAGAGCTTGCTCAATGCACATAGAACCAATATTGCAAGGAATAGAGAAACTTCCAGGGTCCTTCAGTTTCGGCGGCAGCTTGTTTTGCAGGATTGCACTGCACTCCTCCGTCAAAGCCACTGTCTCGTAATCTTCTAGCTTCCTTTTCCATGAAAGAATTTCTTGGAGAAACTTAGCATAAGCAGGCATTTGAGAAATTACATCAGTAAGTGGAACATTAATATGCAATTTCTTTAAATGTTCAAGAAATCTCCCGAATTTTTCGTCTTTTTGCCCTGCTGAAGTCGCTAAGGGAATGGAACCGGTGGTTCGTAAGCATTGACATCAGGCCATATCTCCTTCGGTTGCTCTCTTTTCTGCCTTGCTAGCTTCCACTTGGGAATCCACTTCTCTTGCTCTTGCTTCTTCTCATCTGTTCCTTTTCAGGTAACTGCTTCTCCACTTTCCGTTGCTCATCTTCTTCTTCTTGCTTAATGATCCAAAAGAGTGAAAACCCTAACCCTACTAGTGTGTTTGACCTAATAACTAACCAATTCAGCAGAACTTTGCCCTCTGACTTCTTCCTCCTGAATATGTCAACCTAGGGGGTCCTTTTATACTGTCTATAGCTGCTGGAAGTCGGTGGGGCTCTCCTTCTTTGAATGGAAATTGAATTCTTGACTAGCACTCCAAGTTGGACTTTTGCCTGTTTTCTGACCCAAAAATTGCACGCCACTTAACTCCTTGAAGACATCCCAACTTGGCATTGGGTTCTTCTACAAAGTTCTATATAATTCTCTCGACTTTCTTTCCATAAAAAGAACTCTTCAATTGGACTTCTATAGCTCAAGATATCACTGAAACACTAGGCCTGGGTCGGCACAGAAAAATCTGCATCCTGGGCTGGATTAAAATAATTACTTCTCCTTGTAGACACGTCCAAAAATTATGAAATTTAATCCATAGAAGCCTCTAGAAGTCTATTTTTGTCTCCATTTGGCCTCACTTAACTTCGATGCCTAGAACTCCAGAAATTATCAAAATAGTCGGCTGTGCTCACTACACAAAGTTTCCTAAATTGGGCTTGGTTTCCAAACTTGGCTAAAAAGCTTCCATTCTTCAATGTAAACGATAAATTTCTGATAAAAACACTTAATCAGCAAAATTGAAGAACTAATTGATGCAATGCATGAAAATACACAATAATATAAAGATTATACACATAATCGACCAAGAATATATAGTAAAAGCCATTCAAAATCATCATAAAAACACTAACATTTAGATGTTATCACTTCTCCGCTTTCGGTTGCTCATCTTCTTCTTCTCGCTTAATGACGGTGTCGACTTCATCTTCTTTAGGTGGATAGGGATCATCTAACTGCTTTCCGCTTCTAAGTGCTACAACCTTGACTTGCTCTCTCGGATTGACTGTGGGCTGTCCCGGTAGGTTTCCTGGTGTCCTCATAATCACCTCTGCTTGCTGCGCAAGTTGCGTCTCAAGCATCTTCGAGTGAGTCTCCATATTCGCCATCGGATTGTTGAATCCTTGCATCCTCCCTGTTTGCATACGTTGAGTCTCCATTATGGCTTTCATCATAGTTGTAAGATCCGTGTCTTGATTCTTCGGAATTTGCATGCTTGAACTCTTCTGCCCATAGTCGTTCCTTTGAAAACCGCCTTGCTGGTTCGGATAATCCATGTTGTGGGCATCCTTGAATAAGATCCCTGTAATGTTTCCATGCTTCACAGAAAATTTGTCCATCGAATTGAGTGAATGATGTAATCTTGCTCCGGATACGTGCTGCTTTATCAGGTGGATAGTATTTTGCAAGAAAAGCCTTTGAAAGCTCCTCCCAAGTCTTGTATGTTCCAGCTGCTCCTGATTTTAGCCACTTCTTAGCCTTGCCTTGCAAAGGAAACGGGAATAAACGAAGTCGAATTGCATCATCAGTCACCCTATTGATCTTGATCAAATGACAAATCTCCGTAAACGTCTGTAGATGTTGATTTGGGTCCTCATTATCCAAGCCTCCAAATTGTTCCTGTTGCACCATATGAATGAGTGCTGTCTTGAGTTCGAAATTGTTGGCATTGATCGCTGGCCTTGCAATGCTCGACTGCACTGTTGCATAGTCACGCAATGTCTTGTTTCCTTCTTCTACCATGATGACTGTCTCAAAATTATGCGCTAGAACTTCTGCTGCCTCTTCTATTTCAGTGTCTTGAAGAAACTCCACAGGCTCCACGACCTACTTCTGCTTTCGCTTGTTTGCACGTAGTTGCTTGTGTAAGGTTCTCTCGATCTCTGGATTGATTTCAGGAATTGGACCCGATGAAGCACTGTGTCTTTTCTTGGGCATCAACCAAAATCGACAACACCATAAAAAAAAAATTGATTAAAGAAAATAAAAAGAAATAAAAAGAAACTAATGCGAAAAATAAAACCTAAAGTAATCTAGTTGCAATCTCAATAGTGTTAAAACCGTTTGTTCACCGGCAATGGCGCCAGAAAGCTTGATAGCGTTTATTTTTATGCGTGACTTTCCAAATTTATAATTCTCGATCAATTCACAACACGACACAAAAATAACTCACGAGTAAACGCAGTGATTGTTAACTGCAAGCGCACAGTGTACTATGTAGTGTAGTAGTCTAATCAAGGTCGATGTAAGTACTATCTAACTAACAACTTATGATTATCTAGTCAAATCAATTAAAAGATGTTGTAGGGTGAAGTTGAAACTAACAAATAAAAAGAAATAAAATCGCAAACTTATTCTAAAGTGAAGTTCTATCAATATCTAAAGCAATCTAGGAAGTCGGGGTTCACACAATTACTTTCTAGGTTTATTATTTATGGAATCGATTTCTATCATTGATGTGTGATTGTGGGCAATTATTTCTACTGTCTTAATCCTCAGCTCCCGCATGTTGAATCAAATATTCAGCAAAGATTACTACCTAGCTCTCGCATAGCCTAGCATCAATACTAAAGTCATTAAGCACAAAACAATCAATCAAGCCCTAAGAAACTATCAGCTCTTGCATATTTTAGCATTAATCAATCTATGTTCTTCTAGGTATCATCATAGAAATCACGCAGCTCTCGCATGTTGCAATCAATAAGAATCAATCCAAAGTAGATAAGTAATTCGACACACATAGATTGAACAATCAACACAATCAATTGAATAAACATCAATCCATAAATAATAAAACCATAGAAGTAATTAGCTACATCCCTAATCCTAGATTAGAGAATTAGTTCCTCATATTTAAATAACAAATCATCAAAATCACACAAGAATTCATCAAGTAAACAATTTAACAGAAAGAAAATCGAGATAGGGGAAGGAAGAAGAGTCGGCTGGCCGATTTCTGCAGAGAGTTGATGGCGTCGTCTTGCTCCTCTCTGATGTCGATTTCTATTGCAATTGGACTGGTGATTTTGTGGCTCTAAACCTTCAAATCTTGCTGGAGAAATGTTGAGTTGTTGTGGGGAATAACCTTTTAAATTGGATGAGAAATTCGGCACCACCAAGAGGATCCAAAAGAGTGAAAACCCTAACCCTACTAGTGTGTGCAACCTAATAACTAACTAATTCGGCAGAGCTTCGCCCTCTGACTTCTGCCTCCTGAATATGTCGACCTAGGGGGTCATTTTATATTGTTTTTAGCTGCTGGAAGTCTGTGGAGCTCTCCTTCTTTGAATGGAAATTGAATTCTTGACTTGCACTCCAAGTTGGGCTTTTGCCTGTTTTCTGACCTGAAAATTGCACGCCACTTTACTCTTAGAAGACGTCCGAACTGGGTGTTGAGATCTTCTACAAAGTTCTAAATAACTCTCTCAGCTTTTGTTTCATAAAAAAACTCTTCAATTGGACTTCTGTAGCTCAAGCAATCGCCGAAAAATTGGGCCTGGGTCGGCACAGAAAAATCTGCATCCTGGGCTGGATTAAAATAATTATTGCTCCTTGTAGACACGTCCAAAACTTATAAAATTTAATCCATAGAAAGCTCTAGAAGTCTATTTTCATCTCCAATTGGTCTCACTGAATTTAGATGCCTAGAACTCCCGAAATTGTGAAAATTGTCAGCTATGCTCACTGCGGAAAGTTTCCTAAATTGGGCCTAGTTTCCAAACTTGGCTAAAAAGCTTCCATTCTTCAATAAAAACAATAAATTCCTGATAAAAACAGTTAATCAGCAAAATTGAAGTACTAATTGACACAATACATGAAAACACACAATAATATAAAGATTATACACATAATCGATCAAGAATACATAGCAAAAGCCATTCGAAACCATCATAAAAACACTAACATTTAGATGTATTAGGTGGCACAGCGGGTGAAGAAGAAAAGAAAAGACGAGAAAAAAAAAGAAAAAAAAGGGAAAAAAAGAGAAGATGGCTAGGGTTTGGCCGGCTAAGCGAACGACATGTCGTTTTGCTTAGGCGCGGTCAAACCGCCCAGCCAGTCAACCTTTATTTGGTTTTTTTTTCCCCCCATTGATTCAAAACTACGTAGTTTTGATAAAACTACACCAAAACTTAAGCTTCAACTTCAAACCCGATTCAACTCCAACGAAGGCTCGATTATAAAGAAACCCGACATAAAGCTTAATGATCCAAGGTAATTTATTACTATAAGATCCAAAACTCTGAGAAACTCTCGAGGGTAAAATTGGAATTAAATATTCCGAAAATTCCATAATTAAATTATGAAAAATCGGGGCGTTAAAGTATGGGTGGGCTACAAGTTAGGAGGTTCTCTGGAGCTTCAAACAGGCAAAATACCAGTTAGGAAGGGCGTGGGAATCAAGTAGGACCGGAGTAGTGAAGATCAAAACCGGAAAGGAAAAAATGGGAAAGGAAACAAGTGCCGGCGGACATGGCGACATGACCGCCAACACCTGGCGGGCTTGTAGAAATGAACACAATCTCCTAGCGGGCATCGCGAGATGACCGCTGGTGCTTGGCGGGCATCGCGAGATGACCGCTGGTGCTTGGCGGGCATCGCTCCTGCTTTTGCCAGTTTTTCAATCTTTTCCTTTTTGCTTGATCCAGGGTATCTACCGTTAGATCTAGGGTTTCAATCCTGACCCTTAGACCAGCACCACGTCTAGACCCCCAGAGCACTATAAATAGGATCCCCATTCACCCTCCAAACTTACCAATTCTCTTTCTTCTCCTTCTATACACACATAAGCTAGGTGCTTGGAAAACTTCTTTGATTCCAAGCTTAGGAACCCTTTCAAGGGTCGAAATTCTGGAGAAATTTTGTGGGGAGAACTAGCAAGGAGCCAGTGGCAGCAGGAGGTCAAGAAGAGAAGAAGAAAGAGGCGGATTCAAGCAAATCATTGGAGAAGAAGTGCTAAACCCAAGACGAAGGTTCTAGTGGAGGCAGTCTCAGTATTTTGGTGATATCTAGGGCTGTAGATGTCAGTTTGCTACGATCAAGGTGTCCTTGAAAAGCTAAGAAGTAGCTCTACAACTTTTCTGCACTAGTTCAGACTCCTTCTATCCTGAATTCCTTGTTGAATTTCTGCCAAAATTCTGCTTAGGAGTGGTAAGCAAGTGGGAGCAAGAGGAAGGCTTCAACAGGTAAATCGTTCTAATCTTATTGGTTGACGTGTTGATGTTTATGATGTGATTTTTTATGTGATACATGTAAGTACTATGTGAGCTTCCCATTACCAGGGGGTACGTAGGCAGCTTCTAGTGGTGGAAACGCAAGCTCAATTTTCATTTATTTTCTATTTTGTCTTTCAATTTTGTTTTTATTTTTGTCATTTATGTTTTCTGTCCATGGCATATATTCATCTTTAATTGCACATGATCTCGCCCCAAAATGGAAGGGTGCCTAACACCTTCCCACCCGTGACAAACCCCCCGGTCCATGTCTTTGACTCGCTATCGGTTGCCTTATGGAGTCATCGGTTGCCTGAGGAAGGTTTTTCCATGAATTTTACCCTTTAATAAAATTCAAGTGGATACTCCAAAGACATGGATGACGGTTAAGAAGGTCTTGAATACGCCCAATGAATTTTTGGTCGGGTATTCACAAGCACCTATACTCAGAGAGCACATACCGGGAGGTCCCACTAGCAAGAATTCGCTTACCATCACAAGAGCAAGTGCGGGGTTGCGCTTTCCCTTCCTCCACTCAAGATCAAATTCCCAGGGATGTTCATGAGAGGGGTCACCAGAGAAGTATAAATTCATTAGCTTGTCTAAATCTAGAAAACCGTTGGGATTCATAAGGAAATCAATTTGGCCATTAGTTAGTGACGGGAATTGGCAAGCTTCCTTTTTGCCATGATCAGCAGAAGAAACCATAGCGAGATCGCCAATATCCTTAGCACATAAAAAGCATTAAACTCATCAGTGGAAGGACATAACTCTAGACAACCCGAGTCAAAATGGAAAACCCGGTGATCCTAATCCCAGAACAAGGCAGTAGCACAGACTAGATTCAGATCCAACTTCATAAAGCGCATAGAGAACTGCTCGTACAACCTGAACGGTTTAAAATCAAGACGGCACTCTGGGGGAATACTTGTCATCCAGTGGAGCACTTTTATATGGAAAATCTCACTCATCTTGGTCTTGGATGTGTTTTGGTATATTTTAGGAGACCTATGTGGGTCTCTGGGTGCCTAGGTTTCAATGTATAAGCGGTCGGCTAAAAACGCAAAACCATCTTAGAAAGAATCCGAATCCGAGGGGGAGCTGATCTGGGAGCCATGACCGCCGACCCGGGGCGGACATATCGCGAAAGGAAAAAGAGAGCAAAAAAAGAGAGAGAGAGAGAGAGAGAGAGGGAGGGAGAGAAAATTAGAGAGAGAGGGAGGGAGAGAAAATTAGAGAGAGAGGGAATTCTGAATTAAAACAAACAAACCAAATTGAAAGTCACCAGTTAAATCAAACTCGAGATTACAATAAACGTATATGTGCGCGGGGCTTGGCGGGACTGAAAATTTTGACAAAAATAAAAAGGGCATACTACCCCATATTTTGAGAGAGGTCGTTCCAGAATATTTTACTTTAAGATTTCGGGGGATGCTACCCCTTCATGAGATTTGGTTTTCCAGAAAAGTACGGCGGGCCCCCAACAGATTTTATTTTTAGGGGCATGCTACCCCTTTTGTGTGATTTGATGTCTCGGGCCATGCTACCCCATTATGTTTGATCCAGTTTTCCAGGGCATGCTATGCCATGATTTGAGATTATCATTTCTACGTGGCACGCTATCCCGTGTTTTGAGTAAATGCACCTTGGGGCAGTTACCCCACCAAACCAATGTTTTCAAAGCCCAGCTGCTAAATTGATGACTGATGCGAAGATATGACAAGATCCCCTCACAGAGCCCAATTGAATGAAAAACAAACCAGTTAGTGGTTAAGGTTGGTACACTCTTTCTTAACACCGTGATGTCCAGTTATCCAGTTTCTAGAATCCAGTTATCTAGAATAGGTTATGGGTTAGGCGTGTTCTTTCCTACATCGGGTCCAGTTTCCAGAATCCAATTATCCAGAATAGGTTACTGGTTAGGCATGTCCTTTCCTCCACCGAGTCTAGTTTCTAGAATCAAGTTATCCATAATTGGTTACGGGTTAACCATGTCCTCTCCTACTGTAACGTCCCGGCTTGTCGACTGTCACTACAGACCAACACGGGACCTTTCCAACATGCTTTGTCCTCACTCGCACGTTTCCGGGGAAAACTTCCCAGGAGGTCACCCATCCTAGAATTGCTCCAAGTCAAGCACGTTTAACTTTGGAGTTTTTCTAGAATGAGCACCGAAAAGGTAGGTGCACCTTGTTGATATAGTTA
>JAKUCV010006700.1:40845-52125 GCA_028386065.3 Turnera subulata | reverse complement strand
GAAGTAGATGTCAAAAGGTATCGAGGTATGATCGGATCCCTTCTTTACTTAACGACAAGTAGGCCAGACATTATGTTTAGTGTTTGTTTATGTGTAAGGTATCAATCATGCCCTAAAGAGTCTCATCTTAAGGCAATAAAAAGAATTATGAAATACCTTGTAGGCACAATTAATGTTGGACTTTGGTATCCTAGAGGGTCTACACTTCAACTCATCGGTTACTCCGATTAGGACTTTGCAGGATGCAAACTAGAACGTAAGAGTATTAGTGGGACTTGTCACTTGCTTGGCAGCTCCTTAGTCTCTTGGTTTAGTAAGAAACAAGTTAGTGTCGCCTTATCTACCACCGAAGTAGAATACATTGCCGCTAGTAGTTGTTGTGCTCAAATCATTTGGATGAAGCAACAACTAGAGGATTATGGTCTTAATGTCAATCACATTCCTCTTAGGTGTGACAATACTAGTGCCATAAGTCTAACTAAGAATCCAATTCTACACTCAAGGACTAAACATGTTGATATTAGACATCATGTTCTCAAGGGAGATGTAGCTATTGAATTTGTTGACACAAAATTTCAACTAGCCGATATCTTCACGAAACCCTTAGAGAAAGAGTCATTCTTCCAAATTCGAAATGAACTAGGAATAATTGACTCCACATTGATCTAATTTGTGCATTTTTGTATCGTATTATTGTATTGATTCTTTACTGACTTGAGCGTCGCAGTGTTTTCTAAGTTTGTTTTGCTGGTACCCCTCACTTAGGCCAAAAGATAGGGGGAACATGACTGTGGAGACAACAAACATCAATGTTGTTATATAAAACATCGATGTTGAGCTTGCACCAAAATTGGACAGGATGCTCAAAACGTCGATGTTTTGAAACAAACATCGATGTTCAGTGGATTTCAGCTCACATCAAATTCAACTAGGAGGCTGAAAACATCGATGTTGAGAGCCAAACATTGATGTTCTATCAAAAGCAATCAAGACATTGACAGGGTGAATAAACATCAATGTTCAGAATCAAAACATCGATGTTCAGTAAGTATTCCACTTTCCAGTACTTGTAAACATCGATGTTCACATAAGGCAACATCGATGTTCTGCCGTTGGAGTTTAAAAATTTTTTCACCCGGAGGCTCAAAACATCGATATTGCACTTGTGAACATCGATGTTTAGCCGTTATTTTTCAAAAAATATAGCCGTTGGAGCCTGTTTTCAGCACTCCAACAGCTCTATTTTGGCTCCCCTATATAACTAAATGCCTCATGCTCTCATTTACACACTATATACTCCTCATTCATACTACTCTTGCTCTCCAATTCTATTCTCCTGCTCATTTTCTTCAAGCATGGCAGGTGACAAGAAATCTTCCAAGGGCAAATCTCCCGTGAAGGAGAAACAAACAAAGAAATGAGGAGGTTCTTTAAGCTCTGCTCATCCCTTTGCTGTGGAAGAAACTTCGGCTTCCTTTTCCTCCAAAACCGAGCAGAATAAATTCCGAAGCCTCTTCTCTAAATGCTTAATTGCATCTCCTCGGTATCTTCTGGTGGATTACCTAAAAGAGAAGAAGTACACACGGATTGAAGGGCAACTTCGCGCATCCGGCTTGTTGGAGTTTGTGACCAACATGTACTTTCAATACAGTAGAGACTTCATCCGAGCCTTCTACTCCGCTCTCCGCCAAGATGGTGATGTCTTGTCTGCTCATGTGAATGGAGTATCCATCACATTGACTCTGGAGGAATTTCGGAATGTTGCTGAGTTGTCATTTGAGGGTGAGGATATTGCACCCTATGGAGGTGACCATTGGCTCACAACCTATGAAGCCCCTCTTCTGAATGAGCTTGGCTTCATGGATGTTGTCCGCCACAATTCCAGGAGGCCAACAATCCATTCCATCAACCTGGATTACCGAGTTATGTTCTACCTTCTCACCCGGGTGATTAAGCCAAGAGCCGAAAATCACACTGTCTTGTCGGTCGAAGATGTGAAGGTGCTTCACGCCATCACCCACCATGCACCAATCAATTAGGCACGATTTGTGCTTATGCACATGTCGGAAAATGCATCTGCATACACCAAGCATCCACTGCCATATCCTTTCTTGGTGTTGGATATTTTGTTGAATGCAGGTGTTGATGTCCGAAAAGGCAGACAGGTTGCCCACTCCAAAATTTGGGCGATAAGTGACGCCACATTTCGAACCAGAAAATCCGAGAAAGAACCAAGCCAGCCCGAGCAGAAAGTTCCCGTGCAGCCACTTCTCGCCACCGAACCTCAGCGGTCACAGTCGATTCCATTGCCGACTCCATCCATAACCTACAACTAAGCATCACCGGAATGGGCCTCCCTTAGGTCTTACTTTGCACGTGTCAACTATGTGCCTCCACCATATCACACCACACTTCACGGCTACAATTTTGGAGAAGAAGGTGATGATGATGAGAACTTTGATGAAAATGAGGAAGGTGATCCAATGGATGTTGAGGGTGAAGAAGAAGCGGCAAATGATTATGAAGAAGAAGAAGAAGAGGACATTGTTGGGCAACAATCCGATGATGATGATGATGATGATGATGATGGGAACTAAGACCCAACTTTCTAAATCCTTCTCTTATGTTATTTCTTTTATGTCCCTTCAATTTGAATAAATAAGTTTGCCATTGTCTCTTCAATTTCTTTTTGCTAATACCAAAAGGGAGAAGATAGCTAAAAGTATATTGAAGAAGAATTAAAGAGAAGTATATGCACCAAGTTAGGGGGAATCATGGCTTAAACATAGGGAGAATTAACCTCACTTTGAATCCATAAAACTTGGCATATTCTAATTCCTCATTTTGAACTTATAAACTTGGCATATACTTTTAATTGTTTGTCATTATCAAAAAGGGGGAAATTTTTAGAACTAATGCCTCCTTGTCTCATACAGGTTTTGATATTGACAAACCAACCAGACTCAAAATGATGACAATCTTGAAGAAAAAAGAAATCAATCAAAGAGCAAAGGAATAAAGTGAAAAAGAGCACAAGAATTGAAGTGACAAGCAAGAAGATTTAGGAACATAAATTGTACAAGGTTAAACACTCAATTGTTCTAAGTTATTGGCTCAAAAAAAATCAATTTTTCTCATGCATCAAATAACATCTTTTCAGTCATAAAAATGATTTTTGAGCTATGAACATCGATGTTCTCATTTCCAACATCGATGTTCCTGCCTTCAAACAATTTTTCAAAAAGCGGCAGTCGCTCAGAACATCGATCTTGGAATACCAAACATCGATGTTCTTGTGACCATTGCACTTAAAATGTTTTTTGCAGCAGCAAAACATCGATATTCCACTTTGAGACATCGATGTTCCTTCAATTGGCATTCTTCAAGCACTTTGGCAAAACCTTAAAAACATCGTTAGACATCGATGTTCTAATGAAAATCGATTTTTAAATTTGTTTTGGCATGTTCCAAAACATCGATGTTCCTTTGGTAAACGTTAATGTTTTGGTGACCGATAGACCAATAATTCATATTTACTGGCAGAACATCGATGTCCTGGTTCTAAAGATCGATGTTCTCATGAAGATTGCTTTTAAAACTGTTTTGGCAGTGTTCCAAAACATCGTTGTTCCTTTGGTAAACATCGATGTTTTAGTGACCGTTGGACCAATAATTCATATTTACTGGCAAAACATCGATGTTCGGCCGTTTTGAGCAGAAACCTTTTTCAGCTTCCCATGCTATTTTGTCTAAAAATGTTTTGGATTGATTCTCCAACGGTTATACATGTTTTGAGACATATAAATAGAGTTATTGCACCTCTGTTTATCAAGAATAACCTCTCTACATTTTCAAGCATTCATTGTCATACATACATTTTAATTTTTACAAGCCAATATCCTTGAGGATTGAGAGTTGCCTTTATAGAGCTTATCATATTTACCATATCCACTCTTTGAGAGAGTTTTGCTTTTGAGTGATTTAAGTGTAGTCATACACCTTAAGGGAGGTTGTTCCCTTGTAGCAAATCATAGCAAGAGTGTTTTTCTTTTTGTGTGAAAAGTCTTGAAGTGAGGTATTCTCTAGCAAGTCATTAGAGGTTCGTGTGACTCGAACTCTTGGATTGTAAACGGTTTGTCAAGCACACGAAAGCTTAACTTAGATAGTGAAATCTTCGACAGAGTCTCTCGGAGGACTGAATTAGCCACACAAGTTGTGTGTGTGAACCAGTATAAAATTCGGTGTGTCTTTCATTCTTTCAATTCTGCATTTATTTCCTGTAAGTTTTTTATTTCGTCCGTAAAATGCTATTCACCCCCCTCTAGTGTAGGGCACCTATTCTAACAAAGAATTCGGAAAGAAAAGGAAGGTCTGGATTCATTTCTTCCGTGTATGAAAAATACATCAATAGTTAGGATTAGGCACTAAAGAGGATTGTGTTTCTCTTTTTACCAAAAATTATTTTGGTAATGGAAAAGGCATGCTTGCTTAAGTGGAAAATAAGTTTTGGGCTAGTACTTATCATCATTTCTAACCCTTTTTTTTGTCTCGGTTTTATTTTTAGGGCTCACCCCCAACTTTTTTATTTTGGTCAGTCATGTATCCCAATCTTGTTTTTTTTTAAAACACTCCAATTATTCATGATCTGACCAATAACTTTGGCATTTTTCTATTATATATAGCAAGATACAAACTATATTAATTGTGATTTTTTATGCACTATTATCATTAATTCTCTATATTATTTTATATAATTAATTAAATATTGATAATGTTTTTTTAAAAAACATAAATATCAATGTTGTCCGGGCTAACACTTCAGCAATCTGATTAGCTTCGTGCAATGCAAACTTGAAAAACACATGCCAATCTCGCTCCAGCATCTCACGAAGAATGAAAACACAGCAAACTCCATTACTAGATTTCGAACTATGCATAAAAGAACACAGATCCACTACCACTTAGGCAAATATTTGATGGTGGTCAAGAGTTGTGGTTTCACAGTTGTCAAAGAAAAAAATATTTGAGCATTCTTAATTAGTTAAAATATTTCGATCTTCGATTAGTGTCAAAAAAAAAGTTAAAATATTTCGAAGAAAAAAATGAGACTTGTAACACCAAAAAAAATCTTGTTTTTGGGGAGAACAGGAAAACCACTTTTTGAATGGCTAATCCTTCACAACTTACAAGGGAGTAAAAAAAAAGCCAATTTTTGAATGTATCATCAAACTAATGTAAGAATGATCATGCATATAAATATGCAGAAAATCACCAACAAATTAAGGACATGAAGTTTAAGCTTTAACATCAGACGAAAATTACTGCCCGAGGGGATGCTGCTGGAAGACTGCGGAAAATTTTCTTGTAGTTGAAGGTCGGTGTGGGAGAGATGACAATCTTCTCCAGCTTCCTTGCAGCCATGAGCAAAAATCCAACCAGTCGCACAAGTTCATAATCCATTGCTGGATCTTCACCATTCATTCCCCAGCAATAGAATACCACAATTCTCAGGTGGTTTGAAACCAATTTAAATGATCCATCGTCTTCTCACCCTCTAACTTTTGGAATGATCTTTTTACCCACCATGTGCTTGGGAACCTGAAATTACAACCAACATCAATCAGATTTACAGAGAGTAAGCGGCATCCCATACTTCCCTTGGTTTTATCCAAGGAGTTTTGGCGGATGATTATCCCAATGAGGGAGAGAGGAGTTTTCTTAATTAGGAGTTTTGGTTAGTTGCAAAAACACACACACAAAAAAGGATGTGAAGGACAAAACATATATATTTGGCACCTACAATGGAAGTTGGAACCCCTAGCTCATCACGTATGCCCCCTGGATGTATTTCTATAGTACGCCGATCATTAGCTCCGCACTCTGGATGTACTTGTATTTCAAGCATTTCCAAAAATGGAGACCTTTTCAGGATATTAGACAAAGATGGCAGCCCTAAAATACTGAAGTTTGGACCTGAGATCTTCCAGTCTATTTCATGAAAAATCTTTAGGTATTTGAGACTTGGTGAGCCAAAATTCAGGTTTTGCAAGCCATAACATCTCATCAAAGACAAATTTTCCAGGGAAGGACACCCAGATACCAAATTTTCGATTGTGCTGTCATCCGACCTCACATGTCTAAGGTATAATGTCTGCAGAGACTTCATGCAAATCTGCCCGGCAGGAGCCACAATTTGGCAGTACACTAGACTGAGTTGCTGCAGTGTATCACAGCTAAATAGACAATCAGAAACCTTGTACATTCCTCTCTGGTAAATATTGGGATCGATCCAGTAACATGCCACAAAATCAAGAACAAGGATCTTAACTTCTTTCCTCATTGCGAAATGTATACACATGTCAGCTAAATCCTTTTCTCTCTACTTCTTCGCCGTGGTGACGGAGATCAGATGGCATGAGTCGGCTTGCTTGTATAGCATGGAGAAGACCTCTTAAACTGAGATGCAAGCGTTGAATATTACTTCTATGGTGGAGAAAGAGAACCTGATGAACAAATTCTGTGAACTTCAAATAATCATCAGAATCCCAAGGGTCAGGTTTCCGACATTCATGGTATCGACATAAATTTAGACCAAGATCCACTTGGTCAAGATCACCATTTGCACACCCATTACCAACATGCTTACTTATACTTTCATACTATGAAAATAAACTGCCCAGCTTAGCCCAAACAAGGAGAATGAGCCTCTATCATAGAAGAAAATAATGATCCATTTCAATTTTTTGTCCAATAGAATAAATCAATCCGTAAAAGTTCAAGAGTTGGTCAACGCATATTGCTTAAATAGGTATATCAGAGAAAATCTAAGAATCCATTGCAAAACTGTGACTGCAATATCCAATTTGCTGCCAGAATATATATTTTCTAGCTGGATGGATTCGTATATTAATATTTGTCAAGACAATATTAAATCACCCAAAATTTTGAAAAAATTCAAAGGTGATTTATTAGCTATGGCCGTACTGCAGAATAAGAACCTGAACCCTAGATGATTCTGTTGTAGCGTGACAACAAAATTACATCAAAGAACAGGCAAAAGATGCAAGGCCACCACCTGCTTTTAGTCTAACGATTCATATATATATATACAAGAAAAAAATTATAAGTGATACCTTCATAGTGATCTCCCTAATCTCCACAGTCCAAAGTAAAATCGGAGACTTGGTTGGCAATTGTCTCTGCTCCACTTTATTAGAGAATCACGCCAGAACACCCTATCGTATAGAGTTTTCAGAGAACAAAGCAAACAATGTTCTCAAAGTAATCCTTATCAACCTCATGAGTGGTAACATAAAACCCTAGTTTGTATATAAGAAAGTCTAATAAATTCGGAAGGAAAAGGAAGGTCCGGAATCACTACTACCCCTGTGTAATGATTAGGCCGCTAACCTCCATAGATTGGGAAGAAAAGTAATAGAGGAGTCGTTGTTCTAATTTCTCATTCCAGATGGTACGGATTCATCCCATTCTCAGTTGCTCGCCGAGCTATCATTACCATACGTACATTAATATACTAATGTTATCTGTTTGTTTTCCACGGCTGGTTGGGTTCTGGGCAGGCCTATGGTTGCATGCAGTGGATGCATTTTGGTGTTGAGGAAGGGAATTTGGAGGGTTGGGTAATGGTTGTGTGTGGGGTGGTGGTTTGGTGGTGATTTGACGTTGGGGAAGGCCTGCAGGGGACATAGGGGTAGTAGAGAGACCGCGTGTAGCCGTCTTGGCTTGCTTTTGCGGCGGCGTTTTTTAACGGGAAAAACCAATTGTTAAGAATTTAGGACCGACAAACATTTCCTATATTGTCCTTTTAGGACCGACCAATTGTTAAGAATTGTACAGCGTCATTTTGGTTCGTCAGCTACTTGTCCTTTTTGCTCTGTGGCCGATGAATCTGTTTTGCACTTGCTTCGGGATTGTCGTTGGGTTAGGAGGTTGTGGGATTCTTTTGGCTCTAGGGTGCCTTTGGGCTTCTTTTCTTTCTCTTGTGTTCGTGCTTGGGTGGCTTATAATCTGTCCCTAACTCTGGTTGTGAGGGATGGTGTGCTATGGCGGATGTGTTTTGGTGTTCTTTGTTGGCGATTGTGGTTGTGGCGCAACCAATGGATATTTCAGGCGGAAAGACCTCCCTTCAATCCAATGGCTAATGTTCAGGCCTTTTGTCGGGATATTTTGCAGTCTTTAGCTCAGTTTCATCCCTCTAGTGGGGTGTCCCCCTCTCGGCCTTTGTCCTTTTGGCAGGTTCCTGTGGCGGGCTGGGCCAAGCTCAATTCTGATGGAGCTGTTCGGCCTAGCTCGCACTTGTCTGCTGCTGGTGGGGTGCTTCGGGGTCCATCTGATGATTGGATTTATGGTTTTTCTTATAATATTGGTTCTTGTACTGTCCTCAATGCGGAGTTGTGGGGGTTATATGTTGGTTTGAAGTTGGCTTATGATTTGGGATACCGTCAGGTGTTAGCTGAGGTTGATTCCTTGGCAGTTATGCAGAATCTGCAGCAGGTTTTACCACAGTCACGCCGCAGTTCTGCAATGTTGCGTGCTGTCCAAGAGCTTCTTCGCCTCCCGTGGGTTGTGCAGCTTACCCATGTTCATAGAGAAGTAAATGGTTGTCCCGATTGGCTGGCGAAACATGGTTTTTCTTTGCCTTTAGGGGTTACTTATTTTGTCCAGGTGCCAGTTGGGTGCCTTAGTATTTTTCTCGCAGACCTTAACGGTCCATTGTCTGCCTCTCTGTAACTCTCCCTTCATCATATGATTCCAAAAAAAAAAAAAATTCCTATATTGTTACTTCTCCTGCATTTATCAGAGTTTAAACTTGCCGTCAAGTTAAATTAGAATCAATATAAATAAGTATGTTATGTTGTAGCAAATATGTCACGGGCCGGGAGTTTTGGAAAGCAAACTCCGCCACCTATTGTCACGAGACTTGGAAATCCCAACAATAGCCCGTGCGGCACTTAGGCAAGAACCCCAATCACAATCCTAATTCAGCCTAAACCCCACTACCACGCTAGCAAGAGAACACTCGGAAAAGTATTGGAGGAAAGCAAAGTGTATATTAATACCAAAGTGTTTGTACAAGTATGAGCCCCGTGCTCTTTACACTTGAATACCCAAAGTTCCCATCTACTCGCCTTGTCTTAGGCCCCCATCGCCTTTGGCTTGGCTTCCATTGCCTATCCCCAAATGAGGGGACAATGTATGGATTGGAACGATCCTCTAGAAGGTTCCACGATCCAATGGCTACCATTACACCTTCTAGATATTTCCCCTGAAATATCTAGCCATCCTTATCCTAACTTGTCCTAGAATGTTCTAAACTCCCCTAGACACTCTAGAACCTTCCCCAAGTTTCCATAATATTTCGCAAAGTTCTAAGAGGTTCTAGACCCTTCCAGAACTTCCAGGACCTTCTATGCCCTTCTAGAATTCTCTAAAGTCTTCCCCAAGCTTCTAGAAAATTCCACCTCTTCTAGAACTTTCTAGAACTCCCTAGGGTGCACCTCCACCATCTAGAGAATTCCGCATCCTTCTGGAGAACTCCGCATGCTTCAAGCGTATCCCGGGCCTCTCAAGAATTCTCCCGCGCAATTCTTGGACCCTTCTCGCGAGCGGCGTGACATTCTCCCCCACTTGATTCCGCAATGCCCTCGTTGCGCTCCGATGCGCATTCCTTGCACATTCCCTGGTTTCTTGTGCGCCTCCTACACCTTCGCCCCTGCATTGGCTTGTCAGATTGGCCAACTCCCTTGGTGCTTCCCATCAAGCCTTTGGTCACCTCCACTTTCCTTTCATGTCGGTGTCGCCCCTGCGATCTCTTGGCTTGCTGCACCATGGCCTCGCCCCTTTGTGGCGCACCTCCCGTGTTGGCGACTCCCCTATCGCCTTCGACAATGTTGATGGAAACCTCACACTTGCGAAGAGACCAATGCCCTATGATCCCTTGCATCACACACGTCTCCTTCCTCATGGTAACAAGCATAATGTGGTTTGGCGGCCCCTCAAATCGTCCATCTCCTTTTTCCACGAGCCTACGACTACGTTGAGAGTGCCTTGCATCTCCTTTTGGAGCTCCTCAATGTCCCCCGACCATTGCTCCTTGATGCCTCGGCCCACCTCTTCAACCTTGTCGTCATCCCAATGGCAAGCGTCTCCCACACAAGCCTCGACTCGCACTCCGCTCCACAATTCAGTCCTCTCCATAGAAGACTTTTTGCTACCTCAGAAAGGCGTTGTTCCTCCCTAGGAACATGCTCTCCTTCAATAATACTCCGTCGGCCTCCCTACAAGCCATCTCCCAAGCTAGCGAACCTTGCTCCGCCATTGTCAGGAGGTCATTACCCTCTCCCCAAAAGATCCACCTGTTGGGGCGTGCAGCCACCTCTGACATTACTCCACCATTGTCACGAGGTCATTACCCTCTCCCCAACAACCTAGTGGGGCGTGCAGCCACCTCGGACATCGGAGTTGGAACGAATTGGCTCCGCTACCAACTGTCACGAGCCGGGAGTTTTGGAAAGCAAACTCCGCCACCTATTGTCACGAGACTTGGAAATCCCAACAATAGCCCGTGCGGCACTTAGGCAAGAACCCCAATCACAATCCTAAGTCAGCCTAAACCCCGCTACCATGCTAGCAAGAGAACACTCGGAAAAGTATTGGAGGAAAGCAAAGTGTATATTAATACCAAAGTGTTTGTACAAGTGTGAGCCCCATGCTCTTTACACTTGAATACCCAAAGTTCCCATGTACTCGCCTTGCCTTAGGCTCCCATCGCCTTTGGCTTGGCTTCCGTTGCCTAACCCCAAATGAGGGGACAATGGATGGATTGGATCGATCCTCTAAAAGGTTCCACGATCCAATGGCTACCATTACACCTTCTAGATATTTCCCTTGAAATATCTAGCCATCCTTATCCTAACTTGTCCTAGAATGTTCTAAACTCCCCTAGACACTCTAGAACCTTCCCCAAGTTTCCATAATATTCCGCAAAGTTCTAAGAGGTTCTAGACCCTTCCAGAACTTCCAGGACCTTTTATGCCCTTCTAGAATTCTCTAGAGTCATCCCCAAGCTTCTAGAAAATTCCACCTCTTCTAGAGAAGTATGTTATGTTGTAGCAAATATGTTGCAAGGTAGTAAGGTCGCGCAGTTGTGAAGAATACCGCCAAATTATAGGAACCAGGTACGTATTGATTGAGGAAAAAGAATTGTTTTTTCGGAGGAAAAATATTTTCAATCAAGAGGAATACTTACAGTAATTCCCT
>JAKUCV010006700.1:19673-35340 GCA_028386065.3 Turnera subulata | reverse complement strand
AGTTTGGTTTCATTAAAAATGAAGATGAGCCATGTGTTTACAAGAAGGTTAGTGGGAGCATTATCGTTTTCTTGTTATTGTATGTTGACGACATTCTGCTCATTGGGAATGATATTCCAACACTACAGTCTGTAAAGACTTGGTTAGGAAAGAATTTCTCAATGAAGGACTTAGGAGAAGCTGCCTGCGTGCTAGGTATAAAGATCTATAGAGATAGATCCAAAAGGCTTCTTGGGCTAAGTCAAAGTACATATATTGACAAAGTGCTAAAGAGGTTTACCATGCAAGATTCCAAAAACGGTTTCTTGCCCATGTCACATGGCATATCTCTCTCAAAGAATCAATGTCCTAGTACATCTAAGGAGAGAGAGCGGATGAGTAAGATCCCTTATGCATCTGTAGTAGGATTTATCATGTATGCCATGCTATGTAGTCGACCGGAAGTCGCATATGCTTTGAGTGTCACAAGCAGATATCAATCTGATCCCGGTGAGAGTCACTGGACAGCGGTTAAGAACATCCTTAAGTACTTGAGAAGGACTAAGGATGCATTCCTTGTCTATAGAAGCATTGATGAGCTTGTTGTAAAGAGTTACATAGATGCTAGCTTCCAAACAGACAGGGATGATTTAGATCGCAGTAAGGTTATGTGTTTTTTCTTGGAGGTGGTGCTGTTTGCTGGAAGAGTTCCAAGCAAGAAATAGTTACTGACTCTACAACTGAGGCTGTGCAAAGTTCCTTCTGAGAACTCTGTAGCAGATCCATTGACAAAGCCTCTCACATAGCGAAAGCATGATGGTCATGCTACATCCATTGGTATTAGATACATGGATGATTGGCTTTAGTGCAAGTGGGAGATTGTTAGTGTAATATGCCCAAAAGCCAAGCATTGGATGATTGTATATAGTCATGTATATACATTAAGGTTATTCCAATAAATATGTTTATGTGATAAACGCTTGCACATATTTATAACCCTAGAATATTTTATATTCTTAAATGTCCATAGTCGATTATTATTATGGATGGGTTGTAATAATAAATTAAGACTAGCGTATGTTGAGAATTATATGAGATATGAATTCTACATATGGGTACAAGTTAGAGAACTTGTGGTCTGGACTGACCCAACATAAGAACACTACATGGAATGCTATATGATTGTCATTAGTGGTTCTTATATGTATTGTCCTTTGACCTGAGATCATCAAGGTTCCCAACATGTTAGTCATATACTTTGATATTACTCTTGGCTATTCGTAACTGAGTAGACCTTAGTGTAATCATTGGGTATATGATAAGTGTGTAGTGGGTTTTGTATGATCAAGATGCAATTCGTCCAGCCCATATAACAGGTATATTATTAGTTGGGCCTCTTGATAGAGTTGAACTCGAAATGCATGGCCATGCTCGGATTATGTGATATGGTGATATCATTAGTATCCGTTTTACACAGTTAACTCGAGGATCAAGAAACTTAGATTAAGCATTTACGAGATTGACTTATTCCATGTCTCGTGTTTAATCTTGATAATCTGACGAAAGGACGATGACATGCTTCCGAGGCATATTGAATCAGTACTGATCTTGTCGTTTGGGTAGCAATGATGTGTTGCTAGACACCGCTCATTGTTTATAATTGTAAAATAAGATTTTACAATTATTGCCAAACGTTACAAGTGCCTACAGGGTCACACACTTAGAACTGTTGATTCGAGCAGGTGGTTGAACCATGGTTGGACCGTGGTTCGACCAAGTGGGTGGACTATGGTTGAACCTTGGTTGGACCATGGTTGGACCGGGTCGTTTTGGGCTGATTTGGTTCACTAATTATCAGAATTATTGAACCAAAATTAATGTCATATGATGTGTAATCCCATTAATGCTTAGTGGAGCATCCATTAATGCTTAGTGGAGCATTAAGACATAGTGGAGACATGATTAGACTTAAAGTATAATCATGATGGTTAATGCATGATGATGTTGGCCACTGTCTCATTAATCTATGCATTAATTGTGTGTATAAATAGGGCTTGATGATCAGATTATCAAGACACACAACATTCACACACAATTCAGATTACACACCCATTCAAGAAAGAAACACCACATAGCTCCCGAAAATCCGTAGCTAGCACAACGGTTCGAGAGTGCTCGGGTTGGAGATCATGAGATGTTTTCCAACCAGAGATCGATGGTTCGTGTGGATACCGTAGAGGGGCGGGATTTCTTTTCGGCTCTAGCTGATTTGGTACAACAGTTGAGTGAAAGATCTCAACCGATTCAGGTATGCAAAAATTGTTATTCGGTTTAGTTACTTTCACTTGGATCCTACATGGTTTCTGGGTTTTTCCGCTGCAGTTGATTGTCAATTTTGCATGCCCAGTTACTTACACTAACAAGTTGCACGTCTAGAAGCTATTCATTTATTGCTTGCATTTGCATCATCAATGAATTTTAAATTGTACCAAATGGATGTTAAAAGTGCATTCCCAAACGGTTTCATTCAAGAAGAAGTGTATGTTGATCAACCCCAGTCTTTGAAGATCATGCATTTCCTGATCATGTCTTCAAACTTATGAAAGGACTCTACGGTCTTAAGCAAGCTCCCCGAGCTTGGTATGAATAATTGAGCAAATTTTTTTTAGACAATGGGTTCAAAAGGGGGAAGGTTGATACTACACTCTTCATTAAAAGTAAAAACAATGACAACCTATTAATACAAATTTATGTAGAAGACATTATTTTCAGTCCTACTAACATATCCTTGTGCAAGGAATTCTCTGCTATGATGACCAGTGAATTTGAGATGTCCATGATGGGAGAATTGACTTTCTTTTTGGGCTTACAAGTCAAACAAATGAAGGAAGGAACATTCATCTCACAATCAAAGTATTGCAAGGAATTGCTCAAGCGCTTTGAAATGGATGGATCATAGGAAATGGCCACACCAATGAGCACCTCTGAACATCTAGACAAGGATGAGAAAGGTAAGGAAGTAGATGTCAAAAGGTATCGAGGTATGATCGGATCCCTTCTTTACTTAACGACAAGTAGGCCAGACATTATGTTTAGTGTTTGTTTATGTGTAAGGTATCAATCATGCCCTAAAGAGTCTCATCTTAAGGCAATAAAAAGAATTATGAAATACCTTGTAGGCACAATTAATGTTGGACTTTCGTATCCTAGAGGGTCTACACTTCAACTCATAGGTTACTCCGATTCGGACTTTACAGGATGCAAACTAGAACGTAAGAGTATTAGTGGGACTTGTCAGTTGCTTGGCAGCTCCTTAGTCTCTTGGTTTAGTAAGAAACAAGTTAGTGTAGCCTTATCTACCACCGAAGCGGAATACATTACTGCTAGTAGTTGTTGTGCTCAAATCATTTGGATGAAGCAACAACTAGAGGATTATGGTCTTAATGTCAATCACATTCCTCTTAGGTGTGACAGTACTAGTGCCATAAGTCTAACTAAGAATCCAATTCTACACTCAAGGACTAAACATATTGATATTAGACATCATGTTCTTAAGGGAGATGTAGCTATTGAATTTGTTGATACAAAATTTCAACTAGCCGATATCTTCACGAAACCCTTAGAGAAAGAGTCATTCTTCCAATTTGTGAACTAGAAATAATTGACTCCACATTGATCTAATTTGTGCATTTTTGTATCGTTTTATTGTATTGATTCTTTACTGACTTGAGCGTCACAATGTTTTCTAAGTTTTTTTTGCAGGTACCCCTCACTTAGGCCAAAAGATAGGGGGAACAGGACTGCGGAGACAACAAACATCAATGTTGTTATATAAAACATCGATGTTGAGCTTGCACCAAAATTGGACAGGATGCTCAAAACATCGATTTTTTGAAACAAACATCGATGTTCAGTGGATTTCAGCTCACATCAAATTCAACTAGGAGGCTGAAAACATGGACGTTGAGAGCCAAACATTGATGTTCCATCAAAAGCAATCAAGACATTGACAGGGTGAATAAACATCGATGTTCAGAATCAAAACATCAATGTTCAATAAGTATTCCACTTTCCAGTACTTGTAAACAACGATGTTCACATAAGGCAACATCGATGTTCTGCCGTTGGAGTTGAAAATTTTTTTCACCCGGAGGCTCAAAACATCGATGTTGCACTTGTGAACATCGATGTTTAGCCGTTATTTTTCAAAAAATATAGCCGTTGGAGCCAGTTTTCAGCACTCCAACAGCTTTATTTTGGCTCCCCTATATAACTAAATGCCTCATGCTCTCATTTACACACTATATACTCCTCATTCATACTACTCTTGCTCTCCAATTCTATTCTCCTACTCATTTTCTTTAAGCATGGCAGGTGACAAGAAATCTTCCAAGGGCAAATCTCCCGTGAAGGAGAAACAATCAAAGAAATGAGGAGGTTCTTCAAGCTCAGCTCATCCCTTTGCTGTGGAAGAAACTTCGGCTTTCTTTTCCTCCAAAACCGAGCTGAATAAATTCCGAAGCCTCTTCTCCAAATGCTCAAATGCATCTCCTCGGTATCTTCCGGTGGATTACCTAAAAGAGAAGAAGTACACACGGAATGAAGGGCATCTTCGTGCATCGGGCTTGTTGGAGTATGTGACCAACAGGTACTTTCAATACAGTGGAGATTTCATCCGAGCCTTCTACTCTGCTCTCCGCCGAGATGGTGATGTCTTGTCCGCTCATGTGAATGGAGTATCCATCACAATGACTCTGAAGGAATTTGGGAATGTTGTTGAGTTGCCATTTGAGGTGAGGATATTGCATCCTATGGAGGTGACCATTGGCTCACAACCTATGAAGCCCCTCGTCTGAATGGGCTTGGCTTCACGGATGTTGTCCGCCACAATTCCGGGAGGCCAACAATCCATTCCGTCAACCCGTATTACCGAGTTATGTTCTACCTTCTCACCCTGGTGATTAAGCGAAGAGCCGAAAATCACACTGTCATGTCGGTCGAAGATGTGAAGGTGCTTCACGCCATCATCCACCAAGCACCAATCAATTGGGCACGATTTGTGCTTATGCACATGTCGGAATATGCATCCGCATACACCAAGCATCCACTGCCATATCCTTTCTTGGTGTTGGATATTTTGTTGAATGCAGGTGTTGATATCCGGAAAGGCAGACAGCTTCCCCACTCCAAAATTTGGGCGATAAGTGACGCCACATTTCGAACCGGAAAATCCGAGAAAGAACCAAGCCAGCCCGAGCAGATAGTTCCCGTGCAGCCACTTCTCGCCACCGAACCTCAGCAGTCACAATCGATTCAATTGCCGACTCCATCCACAACCTACAACTAAGCATCACCGGAATGGGCCGAGCAATCGAGAGAATTGACACGGAAGTGCAAAGATAGACAACTATGTGCCTCCACCATATCACACCACACTTCACGGCTACAATTTTGGAGATGAAGGTGATGATGATGAGAACTTTGATGAAAAAGAGGAAGGTAATCCAATGAATGTTGAGGGTGAAGAAGAAGCAGCAAATGATTATGAAGAAGAAGAAGAAGAGGACATTGTTGGGCAACAATCCGATGATGATGATGATGATGATGATGGGAACTAAGACCCAACTTTCTAAACCCTTCTCTTATGTTATTTCTTTTATGTCTCTTCAATTTGAATAAATAAGTTTGCCATTGTCTCTTCAATTTTTTTTGCTAATGCCAAAAGGGAGAAGATAGCTAAAAGTATACTGAAGAAGAATTAAAGAAAAGTATATGTACCAAGTTAGGGGGAATCATGGCTTAAACATAGGGAGAATTAACCTCACTTTGAATCCATAAAACTTGGCATATACTAATTCCTCATTTTGAACTTATAAACTTGACATATACTTTTAATTGTTTGTCATTATCAAAAAGGGGGAAATTTTTAGAACTAATGCCTCCTTGTCTCATACAGGTTTTGATATTGACAAACCAACCATGACTCAAAATAATGACAATCTTGAAGGAAAAAGAAATCAATCAAAGAGCAAAGGATTAAAGTGAAAAAGAGCACAAGAATTGAAGTGACAAGCAAGAAGATTTAGGAACATAAATTGTACAAGGTTAAACAATCAATTGTTCTAAGTTATTGGCTCAAAAAAAATCAATTTTTCTCATGCATCAAATTGCATCTTTTCAGTCATAAAAATGATTTTTGAGCTATGAACATCCATGTTCTCATTTCCAACATCGATGTTCCTGCCTTCAAAAAATTTTCCAAAAAGCAACAGTCGCTCAGAACATCGATCTTGGAATACCAAACATCGATGTTATTGTGACCATTGCACTTAAAATGTTTTTTGCAGCAGCAAAACATCGATGTTCCACTTTGAGACATCGACGTTCCTTCAATTGGCATTCTTCAAGCACTTTGGCAAAACCTTAAAAACATTAATGTTCTACTCTTATACATCGATGTTCTAATGAAAATCGATTTTTAAATTTTTTTTGGCATGTTCCAAAACATCGATGTTCCTTTGGTAAGCATCAATGTTTTGGTGACCAATAGACCAATAATTCATATTTGCTGGTAGAACATCGATGTTCTGGTTCTAAACATCGATGTTCTCATGAAGATTGCTTTTAAAATTATTTTGGCAGTGTTCCAAAACATCGTTGTTCCTTTGGGAAACATCGATTTTAGTGACCGTTGGACCAATAATTCATATTTACTGGCAAAACATCGATGTTCTGATGCAAAACATCGATGTTCAGCCGTTTTAAGCAGAAACCTTTTTCAGCTTCCCATGTTTTTTTGTCTAAAGGTGTTTTGGATTGATTCTCCAACGGTTATACATGTTTTGAGACATATAAATAGAGTTATTGCACCTCTGTTTATCAAGAATAACCTCTCTACACTTTCAAGCATTCATTGTCATACATACATTCCAATTTTTATGAGCCAATATCCTTGAGGATTGAGAGTTGCCTTTATAGAGCTTATCTTATTTACCATATCCACTCTTTGAGAGAGTTTTGCTTTTGAGTGATTTAAGTGTAGTCATATACCTTAAGGGAGGATTGTTCCCTTGTAGCAAATCATAGCAAGAGTGTTTTTCTTTCTGTGTGAAAAGTCCAAAAGTGAGGTATCTTCTAGCAAGTGGTTAGAGGTTCGTGTGACTCGAACTCTAGGATTGTAAACGGTTTGTCAAGCACACGAAAGCTTAACTTATATAATGAAATCTTCGACAGAGTCTCTCGGAGGACTGGATTAGCTGATGCGTAAAATCTGCAAGCGCACAGATCGAAGTAGCAAACAAGGTCGTATCCATAGGGACTAGGCAAAATAAGTAATCAACGGACTCACTCCGTTAGGCTGAAAACAGTAAAATAGTGATGAATTGGTGATTATAAATTGAGATTGCGATTCAACAATAAAATAAACAATTTAAAAACGTAAATAATATGAAGATATCAGATTAGAGAAGGTCTAGATCAATTGGGGTTCACTACTCTATTCTTTTATGCCCTAATTATCCTCCAGATCCTGGTAACAGGGTGACTCTGTTCCGTGTCCGCGAACGGGGCGACACTGTTTGCTAACAAATCTACAGCTTTCTATTCGTTTTCTTGATGGGTAACAACCTAAGGTGAAATTATCGACTTTTGGAGGTATAATTTCGTCTCAGAGGTCAATCTTACCACTGTCGTGGATCAAACCTATTCCTAAGAGAAATGATGCTTTTTGTTGTTACTATTTCCACAATAATCCTAATGCCTTTCAGCACCTAGATTAGGGTTTGTTTATGATTTTTCAGAATTAAACGTCTCCTGTCGGTGCTTAGTCTAATTCCTAAGACAAGTTTTAAGGTGATGAAGCTTCAAACTCGAATTATGCTCACATAAACAAATCAAGAACATAAATAAAAAAATTTCTCGAGGAGTAATTGAATCATAAAAAGAGTTGAGCAGCTACATCTCTCTTGATCTAGAAAAGAGGTTCAGTTCATAGAAAAATATAAAATAAACATGGAGGATTTGTTCATGTTACAAACCGAAAATAAGGAAGAAAAATAAGAATCGACTAAAGAGCTTCTTCTCCTCCTTTTTGTTGCTGCTGAAGACGTGATGAAAAGAGAAAAAAAGGATCCTCCTCTGCTGCTACCATCTCTCTTTTTATTATTCTGAAACCCTAGCCTTTAAGTCCTACAATTTAGCTAAGGTCACTAAAAAGTAGGAATTAATTCCTTCTAGGACTTCTCCTATTTTGGTGCAGCAAAAATCTCTTTATTTCCATAGGAAAAATAGCAGGTCAGCGCCACTAATTAATTGGCCAACAAGTCACTTTGTCGCTGGAATTACAAAGCTCCAGGTTCTGGTCTGCGGGTTTCAACGGTGTGACACCGTTGAAAACTGATCGCCAAGAAATCTCCATGTATTGGCTCCAAACTTTCCAGAATCCTTCAAAAGGCTCCAAATCTTCAAGAATCAAGCCAATTTGCAACAATAGGTACCTGAAAGCGTAAATTAATTAGCGGAAGCGAAACTAGTGGAAAACAAGCTAAAAAACTATAAATACATGCATGATCCTAACTAAATGCTTGGCCAAAGGGGTATTTTATGCTCCAAATTACTACATGATATGCACACATATCAAATTCCCCCAAACCTGAACTTTTGCTTGTCCCCAAGCAAAACTAAACGATAAATCAAGGGAAAAGATAAGACATGCACACGGATGTTGTCTATTCAGACCTGCACGGCGTGACCCTGTTCGAATGAAACCTGCAAGTTAGCCTTAGAAAAGTTTACCTTTGAAAAGTTTTCTCATAAAAATCTCAGGTCTAAAGCTCACCAAATTACACAATTAAGATTCAAATTCTGTCACGAACATCCAATCCAATCAGTCCTTCAAAAGATATGCTTAGAAATCGAATAGTTAAAACAATGTCCCATAGGCAACTCAAAACTCGCATCTCCACTAATGAGCACAAATCAATAATCAGAGATCAATAGGTCTTAATAAAAGGGTTGAAACAAGGTTAGGATTGTGTTGTGAATGAAGGAGAAGTAGTGTTCAAAAATCTGTCAAATTACTGAATCCAATTCTTGCAAAATTAGAGCAAAAGGATGTGTCAACAGACTGACCCTGTTCGTTGGCAGTAATCTTCTTAGTTTGCCCTGCGCAACTCAAATGCACACAAATGTTTTTCTTTTCTTTTTTTCAGTTTTTTTTTCAATGCATGTTTCATATTTTTTTTTTGTTTTTTTCATTTTTTTTGTATGTGTGGAGCGAGCAGGTTGCTTCTTTGCACAGAAATTTTAGACAGGGCCAGACCGTGGGACTTGAAAGTGTCAGATCAATGCTCTTAGTGAACAGCTTGTGCAAGTATTTAGAATCAATAATGTTGACAGAAGGGTGTGGGTTAAATTCAAAGAAAGGTTGTGTTGATCAGGCACAAGATGGTCATGTAAGTAGCTGCAAAGGTGTGAGGTGGTTGTTGTGGGTAACAAAAGAATATATAACCATCTAAAGTAGGCTCAAAGGGCAAGTAAGGGATATAATGATCAAGGGTAGGCTAAGGCTTAAGTGTAGGTAAAATTCAAGGATGACCTAAATCATGTCTCTAGTCAAGATTGTGCTATAAATTTCGCCTCAATGCAAGTGTAAGAGATTTTCTAGGATAATTGTTTCCTTAAGAAGTTTTAAGAGTTTCTAAACTATCCAAATCCTAAGGACATCACTTTGGTTAAATGAGATCAAGAATCAGAATTATCGTGTGGTGTGTAGTTAAGGACCTGATTCAGTATAAGTTCAAAAATAGATAAAAGAATAGGCATTCCAAGGCTAAACTAAGGCAAGCAGAACTGAACAGAGTCGCACCGTACAAAATGAAATAAGAAGACATCCACAATAATAATATAAAATCCTTTGGCCCATGCAACATAGTTCATGCATAAAATAAACAACTCCACAAATTGCGAATTTGCCCCCCCCCCAAACCTAAACAGAGCAGTGTTCGCACTGGAACAAGAACAACACAAAATCGGGGAGGTAAAGCAACAACAAATGAAAGACAAATAATGCGGTAAACAGAAAATAGCAAGATAACATGAGACACCCCCAAACCGAGAATCTAGCAGACAGATAAAAGAGGAAAGGAGGGAAGGCACAACTAGGTAGGAGGGGGTTTGGGTAAACAGATAGAAATGGCAGTGTGGATGGAGTCAACCATGGCGCGATGCTGCTGGGATATGCCATTCACTGCAATCATGAGACGAGTCTGCCCTTCCAGAACCTCCCTATGCTGCCTCGCCAAGAGCTCCCGCAAACCGGAGATGTCACCCTGTGGCGCTGGCTGGCCCGTCCGTGGCTGGAATGGTGGCATCCGAGGTACAGGCGGTGGCGGTTTGCCAAGGACCCTCTGTGTGTCTGCCAAATCGGCCACTCCTTGCCGTTAACCCGTGTATAGGCCCTCACATCAACGCCCAACTGTTTGGCTAGGAAAGTGACAAAACTAGCAGCACCAAGGGCGCCCGAACGCTTCTTGCGTTGGTTGTCGAGGCGCCGGAGAATAAAGCAACCGGTGTTGATGGGGCGGCTATTTTTCATGCACCACAAGTAAAAGAGCTCATCCTTGCTCACCACATTGCGTTTGGACTCCCGGTAATAGATTGAATGGGAGAGTACATACTGCATGTACCGGAGGAAGGGGTCCAAGATATCGGTGGAGGAACTCGTGGGGGATTCATACTTGGTGTTGGACCCAGTGAGCTCCTCCCAAGCTTGCTGCTCATGATAGTCCTGAGGGGGGGAACGAAGGCCTTTCTTTTTGAAGCCAAAATAATCATTCAAGTCCCCTATAGTGAAGGAGTGGTCGGCATTGCCGAGGCGAACTTGAATAGCGCCTGAATTGGGGTCCTCATCCGGGCCAGCAGGGGTGTACTGGAGGGCGCTATAAAACTCCTTGGTGAGTTGCTCGTAACTGTGCTCGGCTAGGGCCATCCAATCCGCCCATCCCACTGATTTCAAACAAGGCACATAATCATCCCATAAATTATGGGCCATAATGACCTCAAGGCAGGGAGCTTTGCAAGGGAGGACGGTGCGGTCCTGTGGTGAGGGTGACATGGCGGTTGTGGTTGTGGAAGCGCGGGTTTTGGAGCGGGTACGGGTGGCTGGGCTGGTGTGGGTCGATCGGGTATGGTCTGGGCGTGGCTGCTTCTTTGGGCGGCGGTAGGAAGAGAGGGGTGGTGAGGGTGGCATTTGGTGGTTGTCGGTGGTGTCTTGGGCGGAGGAAGGGGTGGTGTGGCGGGTGCGATGGCTGCGAGTTGAAGAAGGAGTGGAGGATGAGGAGTGGGTGGTGGCGTGGGTCGAGTGGGTATGGGTTGAAGAAGCCATGGTGGTGGTGTGTTTTGGAGTTGAAGAAAGGCAAAATCGGGGTTGAAGAGGACAAGGGCCATGGTGGGGTGTGATGTTAAAGGCGGTGAGGAAGTGTAGTTTGGGTAGGGGAAGAAAAAAAAATTAAAAAGAGGAGGAAGAGGATTGGTGGACGAGGGAGGTGGCAGGTGGGAGGTTGTGTGTTGAATTTCTTTTTGTTGTTTTTGTATATAATGGTTGGATGTGAGGCGGCGGCTAGGGTGTGAGGAAGATATGGTGGGCTTGGGTCGGTGTGTGTTGGGTTTGGGTTGAGCGGAGGTGCCCACGTCGGCTACAAAAAGAGACCCTGGCCGGTTGTTTTATTTGTTGAGGGTATGGGTGTTTCGGTTCAAGCACACAATGCACATTTATGCCCCAAACAAAACAAATAAAAGAAGAAAAATATGACTCCATTGGGGGTGCCGGTGTGTGCAAAAGTGTATGCACGGATGCACTAAAGAGACAAAGGACAAAAATTAAATAAAAGAGAGAGAGAGAGGGAAGCTTCTCTAGTTTATTCATGTTTGCTAGTGAGATGCGTTGTCCCCGGGTCCTCCAACTCCGTAGTAGTTTGTTTCTTTGCTCGCCATTTGTTGGCTTTCTGCTTTTTTTTTTTGTGTCTTCTGCAAACAAAGCGAAATAAAAAAAAGAAAATAATAAAATTGCAGAAAAATAAAATGTACCTCCTAAAGTTTCAGGTTGCCTCTTGAAAAACGCTTCTTTAACGTCGTCTTAGCTGGACATCCTTCCACTTAGTTAGAGGAAGGTTCTTGCAGTGACAGTGTGGCTCTGTCAGCAATGGAGTCTCCCTCATAGTACAACTTTAACCGTTGTCCATTGACCTTGAAGGAAGGGTGAGGCCATCAGTGATTTCCACGGCTCCATGTGGAAATACGTGAGTTACAGTGAAAGGCCCGGACCACCTGGATTGAAGATTCCCCGGAAAAAGCTTCATGCGAGAGTTGAACAGAAGCACCCTATTGTCTGGCTGGAAATCTCGTTTCAGAATATGGCGATCATGCCACTGCTTTGCTTTCTCCTTATAGACGCGAGAATTCTCATAAGCTTAAAGGCGTAACTCATCCAACTCATTCAGCTGCAACGAACGGTGCTGCCCTGCTGCCTCCATGTCAAGGTTGATATGCTTAATAGCCAAAATGCTTTATGCTCAAGCTTGACCGGGAGGTGGCAGGCCTTCCCGTACACAAGACGGTATGGAGTAGTCCCCAATGGTGTCTTGTAGGCTGTCCGATATGCCCATAGGGCATCATCCAATTTCAATGCCCAATCCTTGCGAGTTTGCCCAACCGTCTTCTCCAAAATTTGCTTGATTTGCCGGTTTGAGACTTCCACTTGTCCACTGGTTTGTGGATGGTAAGGTGTTGCCACCTTATGAGTCACTCCATATTTCTTGAGATGCTCAGCAAATTTCTGGTTGCAAAAATGGGATCCACCGTCACTTATAATCGCCTTGGGTGTGCCAAACCGGGTGAAGATGTTCTTTTTAAGGAACCTTGTAACAACTTCAGCAGTGTTGGTGGGTGAGGCTATTGCTTCCACCCACTTGGAGACATAATCCACTCCAACTAGGATATATTCATTGTTCATGGAGGAGGGAAAGGGTCCCATGAAATCAATGCCCCATACATCGAATAACTCAACTTCCAATATGGTGTTTTGAGGCATCTCATTCCTCTTGGAGATATTTCCTGTCCTTTGGCATCGATCACAAGCTGCAGCAAAACGTTTAGCATCCCTGAACAGAGTGGGCCAGAAGAAACCCGATTGCAGAATTTTTGCTGCAGTTTTATCAGCCCCATGATGTCCCCCATATGGTGAATTATGGCAGCAGGTCAGAATTTCAGCAACTTCAGTCTCAGGTATGCACCTCCGAATCACCCCATCACCGCAATGCTTGAACAGGAAAGGATCATCCCAAATATAGTGCCTCAGGTCAGCGAAGAACTTCTTCTTTTGGTTGTAATTCAGATCTGGAGGCAGTGCACCACAAGCAAGATAATTCACCAGACCTGCAAACCACGGTGTGACACCGTTGATGACCTGATTGGTAGCAGCGAATAACTGCTCATCGGGGAACGAGTCATCAATTGGAACTGGATCTTTCTGGACTTGTTCCTGCTGGTCACTGCTCAAGCGGGAGAGATGGTCGGCTACCACGTTATCAGTCCCCTTTTTGTCCTTAATTTCAAGATCGAATTCTTGGAGGAGAAGGATCCACCTGAGCAACCTTGGCTTGGCTTCCTTCTTGGTAAGCAAGTACTTCAGGGCTGCATGATCGGTATGAATAATGACCTTTGAGCCAAGAAGGTATTGCCGAAATTTCTCAATTGCAAACACTACAGCCAAGAGTTCTTTTTCGGTGGTAGCATAGTTGACTTGTGCGTCATCAAGGGTGCGGCTGGCGTAATAAATTGCATGAACTTTGCCAACCTTTCGCTGGCCAAGCA
The DNA here is from genome assembly GCA_028386065.3 of Turnera subulata. Lineage (NCBI taxonomy): Eukaryota > Viridiplantae > Streptophyta > Magnoliopsida > Malpighiales > Passifloraceae > Turnera > Turnera subulata. The sequence goes on along the minus strand of JAKUCV010006700.1, from coordinate 21,492 downwards.
CCGCACCCATGGCATAGTCACTGGCGTCACACATGATTTCAAAGGGTAGTGACCAATCCGGCGGCTGCATAATTGGTGCTGAGGTTAATGCCTGTTTAATCCTGCAAAAGGCATCTAAACAAGACGCATCAAATACGAACTCGGCGTCCTTATTGAGGAGGTTCGTCAAAGGCTTTGCAACCTTTGAGAAATCCTTAATAAAGCGCCTATAAAAGCCTGCATGACCAAGAAAACTACGCACAGAGCGAACAGAGGTAAGTGGTGGCAATTTTTCAATCACTTCAATTTTAGCCCTATCCACTTCATGTTAGAACAATAGCCCTACGCTAGAGGGGGGGTGAATAGCGTTTATCGGATTAAAATGAAATAAGCAGGAAATTAATGCAGAATTTAAAACAATTGAAGGACACAAGCAATTTATCCTGGTTCACACACACACTACTTGTGTGGCTAATCCAGTCCCTCAAGAGACCCTCTTGAAGATTCCACTATCTATGTTAAGCTTACAGGTGCTTAACAAACCGTTACATACCTAGAGTTCTAATCACAAGAAACTCTAATCTCTTGCTTGACGATACCTCACTTCAAGACTTCTCACACAAGAAGATATACCCTCTTCCTATGAATCTCAACAAGGGAACTAGCCTCCCTTAAGGTGTATAGCAATACAATCACTCAAACAAAAGCTCTCACAAGAGTAGATATGAGTTACAGAATTTAAGCTCAAAAAAGGCAACTCTCAATCCTCAAAGGTATATTGGCTCAATTAAGATTTGTAATGTATGTATGAATGAATAGCATGAATGTAGAGAGTTGATTGGTGCTGAATCAGAGCTGAAAATGCTCAATTTGTAGCTCTGAAAAGTTATGGAGCCGTTTGAAATCCACCCAAGAAAAAGCTATAAACAAAACATAGTGGGTGCTAAAAGTTGTCAGCAATAACGGCCATAACATCGATGTTTACAGTCTCAACATCGATGTTTTGTCTAGAAAATTTAAATTTTTGGACTAACGGTAACTAAAACATCGATGTTCTCAAACCCAACATCGATGTTATTTTGATTCTGTGTAAAAACCATTAAATCATCATGTGAGGAACATCGATGTTTTATAACCCAACATCGATGTTATTTTGCTTCTGTGAAAATGAGATGAAAACTGATTCTTGAAGAACATCGATGTTTAATTCACAACATCGATGTTATTTTGCTTCTCTGAAAAACGATTAAAGCTGACCATTGAAGAACATCGATGTTATGAAATCCAACATCGATGTTTTGCTTATGTAAAGGATATTTTCAAATGCAACGGTCATGAGAACATCGATGTTTAGGAATCCAACATCAATGTTCTGAGTCTTCTGCCAATTTTCGGAAAATTCTTTGAAGACTGGAACATCGATGTTTGGATGGCAACATCGATGTTATTTTGGCTCGGCAAAAAAACAAATTAAAACTGACCATTATGGAACATCGATGTTATGACTAATTTTAAACGCAACAGTCACTAGAACATCGATGTTTAGGATTCCAACATCGATGTTATTAGCCTACTGCCTGTTTTGAAAATTTGTTGGAAGGCAGAACATCGATGTTTTAAAACATAACATCGATGTTATTAACACAGAAAAACAGTTTGATGTTTGAAATATGTTTATGTGATGCATGAGCAAATTTTATCTTATTTTGAGCCAATGTCCTAGAAGAGTTGAGTGTTATACCTTGTACAATTTATGAATCTAACTCTTCTTTCTTGGCTCTTCAATTCTTGTGCTCATTCACTTTGATCCTTTGCTCTTGAATGGTTTCTTTTGCTTGAG
>JAKUCV010006700.1:0-15326 GCA_028386065.3 Turnera subulata | reverse complement strand
CAGATTCTTATGAGGAGTATTAAACTTCTTCAAGGTTGTTTCAAGTTGTTCAACTTGTTTCCTTAAAGGTATACATGATGAACATTCCTCTATACTCTTCTTTCCTAGCATCTTATTTTCATCCTTCAGCTTCTCATTTTCACATGCTAATTTTTCATTTTGTTCTTTTAAAGAGCCACATGATACACATTCCTTAGGTTTGTCTAGAATCTTATTTTCTTCCTTAAGATTCTTATTCTCATTAGACACATTTTCCATGTCGTTTTCTAAAGTTATAACTTGTTTCTTCAAACTCTTATTAACTTTAGAAATAGAAATGAATTCACCATAAAGCTCATAAAATGCATTTTGTAATTCTTCATATGTAAAATTTTCATTTGGAGAGGTGGTACTTACCTCCTCCGGTTCTTCCCTTGCCATGAGATATAGGTTAGCCGTTTCTTCTTCATCGCTATCGGATGATTCATCACCGGAATCACCTCCCCATGAGATGTATGCCCTTTGCTTCTTGTAGGACTTCTTCTCCTTTCCCTCCTTTGCTTTGGGGCATTTGGGCTTGATGTGCCCACTCTCTCCACACCCATAGCATTTGGGTGGTCCAGACATCTTTCTCCCTTTCTTTACAAATTTCTTCTTCATGACTTGTGGAATTTGCGGATGACAAGTCCGAGTTCCTGATCGTTGTCGCTAGAGTCCGATTCAGTGAGCTCTTGTGTCTTGGAGGTGGAAGCTTTGAGAGCTATGTTTTTTCTTCTTTGGTTTCTGCAAAGAGGGTTTAAGAATAGTGGTTTCATAGGTTAGAAGATTACCTCTAAGACTGTCAATGGTTGTGTTCGATGTCCCGATGTTTTCATAGATTGCATCGGCTTTAGAGCGCCATTCGGGAGTGAGGCATCTAAGGACTTTTTTGACCAAGTCCTTGTCGGAGTAGACCTTCTTAAGAGCATGAAGGTTATTTACGATTTTAGAAAATCGTTCGAACATTTCCTCAATTCCTTCGTTCTCTTTCATTCGAAAGAGTTCGTAATCTGCAGTGAGGGAGTCAATTTTGGCCTCTCGAACTTGATCGGTTCCTTCATAGGTGACCTCCAGCTTATCCCACATTTCTTTTGCGGTTGTGCAGCAAGAGATTTTCCGGTAATCATCGGGGTTGACTGCACAATAGAGCATGTTGATTGATTTGGCATTGTTTTCAACCAATATAATGTCTGCAGCGTTGTACTCCTCCTCCGTCTTTGGCACTTGGATTTCACCAACTTTCTTCATCGGAACTTGCTCTCCAATCTTCATGATTCGCCAAAGAGCATAGTAGTTGGATTGGAGGAAAATTCTCATCCTCTCTTTCCAGTAGCTGTAATTAGTGCCTCAAAGAACGGTGGACGAGTGGTTGGTTGTCCTTCGAAGAGTCCTACATGATTACTTGAAGAAGCCATAGAAAATTTCCTCTCAAATGGTTAAGTCTTTCAAAAAGTTAGGCTCCGCTACCAATTGTTAGAACAATAGCCCTACGCTAGAAGGGGGGTGAACAGCGTTTATCGGATTAAAATGAAATAAGCAGGAAATTAATGCGGAATTTAAAACAACTGAAGGACACAAGAAATTTATCCTGGTTCACACACACACTACTTGTGTGGCTAATCCAGTCCTTCAAGAGACTCTCTTGAAGATTCCACTATCTATGTTAAGCTTACGGGTGCTTAACAAACCGTTACAAACCTAGAGTTCTAATCACAAGAAACTCTAAACTCTTGCTTGAAGATACCTCACTTCAAGACTTCTCACACAAGAAGATATACCCTCTTCCTATGAATCTCAACAAAGGAACTAACCTCCCTTAAGGTGTATAGCAATACAATCGCTCAAACAAAAGCTCTCACAAGAGTAGATATGAGTTACAGAATTTAAGCTCAAAAAAGGCAACTCTCAATCCTCAAAGGATATTGGCTCAATTAGGATTTGTAATGTATGTATGAATGAATAGCATGAATGTAGAGAGTTGATTGGTGCTGAATCAGAGCTAAAAATGCTCAATTTGTAGCTCTGAAAAGTTATGGAGCCGTTTGAAATCCACCCAAGAAAAAGCTTTAAACAAAACATAGTGGGTGCTAAAAGTTGTCAGCAATAACGGCCATAACATCGATGTTTACAGTCTTAACATCGATGTTTTGTCCAGAAAATTTGAATTTTTGGACTAATGGTAACTAAAACATCGATGTTCTCAAACCCAACATCGATGTTATTTTGATTCTGTGTAAAAACCATTAAATCATCATGTGAGGAACATCGATGTTTTATAACCCAACATCGATGTTATTTTGCTTCTGTGAAAATGAGATGAAAACTGATTCTTGAAGAACATCGATGTTTAATTCACAACATCGATGTTATTTTTCTTCTCTGAAAAACGATTAAAGCTGAACATCGATGTTTGGATGGCAACATCGATGTTTCTTTGAAGACTGAAACATCGATGTTTGGATGGCAACATCGATGTTATTTTGGCTCGGCAAAAAAACAAATTAAAACTGACCATTACGGAACATCGATGTTACAAATGGGAACATCGATGTTATGACTAATTTTAAACGCAACGGTCACTAGAACATCGATGTTTAGGATTCCAACATCGATGTTATTAGCCTACTGCCTGTTTTGGAAATTTGTTGGAAGGCAGAACATCGATGTTTTAAAACATAACATCGATGTTATTGACACAGAAAAACAGTTTGATGTTTGAAATATGTTTATGTGATGCACGAGCAAATTTTATCTTATTTTGAGCCAATGTCCTAGAAGAGTTGAGTGTTATACCTTGTACAATTTATGAATCTAACTCTTCTTTCTTGGCTCTTCAATTCTTGTGCTCATTCACTTTGATCTTTTGCTCTTGAATGGTTTCTTTTGCTTGAGGATTGGTTTGACTTCATTTCTTTTTGCTTCATCTTTGTCATGATCTGGAATTGGTTTGTCGATTATCAAAACCTGTAATGAACCATGAGTTCTAACACTTCAATCCCACGATGAGAAATTAAATGCCCAAGTACTATCCCCTCTTGCACCATAAAATGGCATTTCTCCCTATTGAGAACAAGATTAGCCTCCTCACAACGTTGTAAAACCTTAGATAAATTATCAAGACAATCCTGGAAAATGGTGCCATATACCGAAAAATCGTCCATAAACACTTCCATAACTTTCTCAATAAAATCAGAAAATATAGCCATCATACAACGTTGAAACGTGGCTGGTGCATTACAAAGTCCAAAGGGCATACGCCTATACGCAAAGGTGCCATAAGGGCATGTAAAGGTTGTCTTTTCCTGGTCATCTGGGTGGATGGGAATTTGAAAGAAACCTGAATACCCGTCTAGATAGCAAAAATGAGAGTGTTTAGCTAGGCGTTCAAACATTTGGTCAATGAAAGGGAGGGGAAAGTGATCTTTCCTAGTGGCTGTGTTCAATTTCCTATAGTCTATGCACATCCGCCAACCGGTTACAGTCCTAGTGGGAATAAGTTCATTATTCTCGTTTTTTACTACAGTCATCCCTCCCTTCTTTGGCACTACATGAACCGGACTCACCCACTTACTATCCGAAATAGGGTATATTATTCCAGCATCTAAAAGCTTAAGGATTTTTTTTTAACAACCTCTTTCATATTCTCATTCAGACGTCTCTGATGCTCAATGCTGGGTTTAGCTCCCTCCTCTAAATAAATGCGATGCATGCAAAAGTGGGGGCTAATTCCCGTAAGGTCATCTATAGAATATCCTAAAGCCTTACGGTGCTTCCTAAGTACCTCTAACAGTAATTCCTCTTCAGCTTCAGTCAATTCAGAATTAAGTATCACAGGATAGGTGTCATTAGGTTCTAAGAAAGCATACCTGAGCTTGGGCGGAAGAGGTTTCAATTCCACTTTTGGCACAGCCTGTGCTGCAGTTTCTGTCCGAACAGTGTCACACCGTTGCGCAACTACAGCGGCAAATTCCTGCTGAATCAGAGCAGGGGCGGGCTCTGCACCAGCTAATACATCGATGAACTTAATAAGGTCCTGGTCCACAAGGTCCCATCATCAATCAGGGCCGTTAATAGCTCATTAATCTGGTCACGGAGCGGCCCTGTTTGATCGATCTGCTGGGCGGTAGCATCTGTGAGGGCATCAACTCGGTAACACATGTTGGCACTGAACTCATTCCTGGCAGCCTCTGGTATGTTAAACTCCACAGAATCATCCCCGACTTGCAACTTCAACTTGCCTTTCGAGCAATCAATTACAGCCCCGGCGGTAGCAAGAAAGGGCCTTCCCAAAATGATGGGGGTTTGGTTATCAGCCTCCATCTCCAAGACCACGAAATCCACAGGGATCTACAGGTTCCCAATCTGCATAGAAACATCCTCAAGTACGCCTATTGGATGCTTAACACTTCGGTCAGCAAGCTGCAATGTCATCCTGGTTGGTTTTAGATCCCGACAAGACAATTTTTGAGAGAGAGACAGTGGAATCTAACTGACGCTGGCATCTAAATCACACAAAGCCTTGTCAATTTTCATAGTGTCAACAACACAAGGAATAGAAAAACTCCCAGGGTCCTTCCTCTTCGCAGGAAACTTTTGCAAGATAAGTGCACTGCACTTTTCGGTCATGGGAACTGTCTCGGCATCCTCTATGGCTCTCCTCTTCGACACCAGGTCTTTTAGGAACTTGGCATAGCTTGGCATCTCACTAATCACCTCGGTGAAAGGTAGTGTGATGCACACCTTCTTCAGCATCTCCACAAACTTTCGGAACTTGGCATCAAGCTTCGTTTTCTTATACACTTCGGGGTATGGAAGAGGTGGCATATAAGGTTGCACTTCTGGCTGTGAGTCTACCTTTCCCTTCCCTTTGGAAGCCTGTGGTTGAGGTTGCGCAGCTACCGAACTTGCTCCTTCACTCTTGTACTCTGCAGTTTGGCGGACGGTGTCACTCTGTTGCACTGTCTGCAGTTCTTTACCACTACGCAGAGTAACGGCTTTGCACTGTTCCCTGGGATTTTCCTCTGGCTGACCTGGTAGCTTCCCTTGAGTGTTCCTAAGTTGTTGAGCATGCTGGGCTATCTGGTTATCAAGGATTTTTGAGTGGGCCTTGATTTGTTGCATGTTTTCCGCCAACTTGTTTTGAGTTTCCATGATAGCCTTGACCATGCTCATCACGTCTTGCTGTTGGGGGGGTTTTGCTGCTGGGTTCTTTGGTAGCCTTGCTGCCCCTGATTATATGGTTGAGGTTGTTGATAGTATTGATTGCCCCCTTGCTGATATGGGACCGATTGCCTATTGATATAATGTGCCTCTTGGTTCATCAACTGTGGACAACCTTGGAATGTATGGGCACCATTGTAGGCTTCGCACCTCATGACGGGTTCTGCAACATATTTGAGCATCATCTTGTCGAATTTACTGCCCATCTCCTTAATCTGATGCTGCATGGCTGACATCCCCGCTTCGATTTTCTGAACGGTGTCAACCTGTAGGACGCCAGGTGGGTTCCTAATGGTAGTTTCATTGGCCAAATTCTCCATCAATCGGCAAGCTTCATTATAGAGTACAGCCAAGAAATTTCCCCCTGTAATAGAATTTAAAGTGGATTGCCCAGCAGGTGTCGCGTGATTGTAGAAAGTTTGCAATAATACCAATGGTCGAACAAAGTGATTGGGGCACCTTGCAATCAAATCTTGATACCTATCCCATGCTTCCTTGAGAGACTCATCAGCCCTCTGCTGGAATCCTTGAATCTCCAACCGAAGTTTAGTCTGCTTGCTCGTTGGAAAATACTTCTTCAAAAATGCAACCTCCATCTCAGACCAAGAGGTGATGCTATTGGTAGGGAGGCTAGAAAGCCACTTTTGAGCCTTTCCCACCAAAGAATATGGAAACAAGCGGAGCCGCTTGGCATCATCACTATAATCCTGAATCTTAACAGTGTCACAATATTGGGGGAAATTGTGCAAGTGCTGGTGCGGGTCCTCCGATGATAAGCCATTGAAAGTTTTATTCTCCACAAGCTGAATAAGACTCAATTTCAGTTCATATTGACCTGCTGCAATCTCCGGGTGGACGATGGGGTAGCTCCTGTTCTCAATCCCTCGAGCTAGCAGCTCATTCATGGGCACATTATTCAGCTCATCATCTTCGTTAGCTGCCATTGCAACAGGAATAAGTATCAGTTCTTTTTCCTCTCCTACTTTCTCTGTCCCGGATGTTTCTGACGGTGTGGCACTGTTCAGAGCCTCTTCCAGAATTTGGGACTTAGAACGGAGGAGTGATTCAGGGTCAGAAACACAGATGAGTTTGGGATTCTGGCTGCGAGTTCCTGAACTCATATAAGGCTGAATCCTGAAACTGGGAAAAGGAGATGGTAAAACACAAATAAAAGCCTAAAGAAATAAATCAGTAATTAATTATTTGACACTAGTCCCCGGCAACGGCGCCAAAAACTTGATGCGTAAAATCTGCAAGCGCACAGATCGAAGTAGCAAACAAGGTCGTATCCATAGGGACTAGGCAAAAAAATTAATCAACGGACTCACTCCGTTAGGCTGAAAACAGTAAAATAGTGATGAATTGGTGATTATAAATTGAGATTGCGATTCAAAAATAAAATAAACAATTTAAAAACGTAAATAATATGAAGATATCAGATTAGAGATGGTCTAGATCAATTGGGGTTCACTACTCTATCCTTTTATGCCCTAATTATCCTCCAGATCCTGCTAATAGGGTGACTCTGTTCCGTGTCCGCGAACGGGGCGACACTGTTTGCTAACAAATCTACAGATTTCTATTCGTTTTCTTGATGGGTAAAAACCTAGGGTGAAATTTTCGACTTTTGGAGGTATAATTTCGTCTCAGAGGTCAATCTTACCACTGTCGTGGATCAAACCTATTCCTAAGAGAAATGATGCTTTTTGTTGTTACTATTTACACAATAATCCTAATGCCTTTCAGCACCTAGATTAGGGTTTGTTTATGATTTTCCAGAATTAAACGTCTCCTGTCGGTGCTTAGTCTAATTCCTAAGACAAGTTTTAAGGTGATCAAGCTTCAAACTCGAATTATGCTCACATAAACAAATCAAGAACACAAATAAGAAAACTGCTCGAGGAGTAATTAAATCATAAAAAGTTCTGGTCTGCGGGTTTCAACGGTGTGACACCGTTGAAAACTGATCGTCAAGAAATCTCCATGTATTGGCTCCAAACTTTCCAGAATCCTTCAAAAGGCTCCAAATCTTCAAGAATCAAGCCAATTTGCAACAATAGGTACCTGAAAGCGTAAATTAATAAGCGGAAGCGAAACTAGTGGAAAACAAGCTAAAAAACTATAAATACATGCATGATCCTAACTAAATGCTTGGCCAAAGGGGTATTTTATGCTCCAAATTACTACATGATATGCACACATATCATTAGCCACACAAGTTGTGTGTGTGAACCAGTATAAAATTCGGTGTGTCCTTCATTCTTTCAATTCCCCATTTATTTCATGTAAGTTTTTGATTTCGTCCGTAAAACGCTATTCATCCCCCTCTAGTGTAGGGCACCTATTCTAACAAAGAATTCGGAAAGAAATGGAAGGTCTGGATTCATTTCTTCCGTGTATGAAAAATACAACAATAGTTAGGATTAGGCATTTTAGAGGATTGTGTTTCTCTTTTTACCAAAAATTATTTTGGTAATGGAAAAGGCATGCTTGCTTAAGTGGAAAATAAGTTTTGGGCTAGTACTTATCATCATTTCTAACCCTTTTTTTTTTTGTCTCGGTTTTATTTTTAGGGCTCACCCCCAACTTTTTTATTTTGGTCAGTCATGTATCCCAATCTTGTTTTTTTTAAAACACTCCAATTATTCATGATCTGACCAATAACTTTGGCATTTTTCTATTATATATAGCAAGATACAATCTATATTAATTGTGATTTTTTATGCACTATTATCATTAATTCTCTATATTATTTTATATAATTAATTAAATATTGATAATATTTTTTAAAAAAACATAAATATCAATGTTGTCCGGGCTAACACTTCAGCAATCTGATTAGCTTCGTGCATTGCAAACTTGAAAAACACATGCCAATCTCGCTCCAGCATCTCACGAAGAATGAAAACACAGCAAACTCCATTACTAGATTTCGAACTATGCATAAAAGAACACAGCTCCACTACCACTTAGGCAAATATTTGATGGTGGTCAAGAGTTGTGGTTTCACAGTTGTCAAAGAAAAAAATATTTGAGCATTCTTAATTAGTTAAAATATTTCGATCTTCGATTAGTATCAAAAAAAAAAAAGTTAAAATATTTCGAAGAAAAAAATGAGACTTGTAACACTAAAAAAACCTTGTTTTTGGGGAGAACAGGAAAACCACTTTTTGAATGGCTAATCCTTCACAACTTACAAGGGAGTAAAAAAAAGCCAATTTTTGAATGTATCATCAAACTAATGTAAGAATGATCATGCATATAAACATGCAGAAAATCACCAACAAATTAAGGACATGAAGTTTCAGCTTTAACATCAGACGAAAATTACTGCCCGGGGGGATGCTGCTGGGAGACTGCGGAAAATCTTCTCCAGCTTCCTTGCAGCCATGAGCAAAAATCCACCCAGTCGCACAAGTTCATAATCCATTGCTGGATCTTCACCATCCATTCCCCAGCAATAGATTATCACAATTCTCAGGTGGTTTGAAACCAATTTAAATGATCTATCGTCTTCTCTCCCTCTAACTTTTGGAATGATCTTTTTACCCACCATGTGCTTGGGAACCTGAAAATACAACCATCATCAATCAGATTTACAGAGAGTAAGCGGCATCCCATACTTCCCTTGGTTTTATCCAAGGAGTTTTGGCGGATGATTATCCCAATGAGGGAGAGAGGAGTTTTCTTAATTAGAAGTTTTGGTTAGTTGCAGAAACACACACACAAAAAAGGATGTGTAGGACAAAACATATATATTTGGCACCTACAATGGAAGTTGGAACCCCTAGCTCATCATCATCACGTATGCCCCCTGGATGTATTTCTGTAGTACGCCGATCATTAGCTCCGCACTCTGGATGTACTTGTATTTCAAGCATTTCCAAAAAAGGCGACCTTCTCAGGATGTTAGACACAGATGGCAGCCTCAAAATACTGAAGTTTGGACCTGAGATCTTCCGGTCTATTTCATGAAAAAATTTTAGGTGTTTGAGCGTTGGTGAGCCAAAATTCAGGTTTTGCAAGCCATAACATCTTATCAGAGACAAATTTTCCAGGGACGGACACCCAGATACCAAATTTTCGATTGTGCTGTCATCCAACCTCACATGTCTAAGGTATAATGTCTGCAGAGACTTCATGCAAATCTGCCCGGCAGGAGCCACAATTTGGCAGTACACTAGACTGAGTTGCTCCAGTGTATCACAGCTAAACAGACAATCAGAAACCTTGTACATTCCTCTCTGGTAAATATTGGGATCGCTCCAGTAACATGCCACAAAATCAAGAACAAGGATCTTAACTTCTTTCCTCATTGCGAAATGTATACACATGTCAGCTAAATCCTTCTCTCTCTTCAATACTTCTTCGCCGTGGCGACGGAGATCAGACGGCATTAGTCGGCTTGCTTGTATAGCATGGAGAAGACCTCTTAAACTGAGATGCAAGCCTTGAATATTACTTCTTTGGTGGAGAAAGAGAACCTGATGAACAAAATCTGTGAACTTCAAATATTCATCAGTATCCCAAGGGTCAAATCCACGACAGTCATGGTATCGACACAAACTTAGATCAAGATCCACTTGGTCAAGATCACCATTCCCACACCATAAACTCCCCAGCTTAGCCCAAACAAGGAGAATGAGCCTCTGTCATAGAAGAAAAATGATGATTCATAACAATTTTTTTGTCCAATAGAATAAATCAATCCGTAAAAGTTCAAGAGTTGGTCAAAGCATATTGATTAAATAGGTATATGAGAGAAAATCTAAGAATCCATTGCGAAACTATGACTGCAATATCCAATTTGGTGCCAGAATATATACTTCCTAGCTTAACCAATTAAGTCGTAATGACAAGGACTTTAGACATGTCAGTGTGCATGTCACGTCATAAGATAACGCTAACTCCACAAAATTGAATGGAAAATGATGCACAGGACTTCTTTGATAAACAACTCAAAATAACAGGAACTTGATTATTATATCAAAAAAAAAAAGCAGGACTTAATCAAAAAAGAAGTTATGAGACTTGTTTGAAAAATACCTAAGAATAATAGGATTTTAGAAACCTTTATCCAGTAAGATTCGTATTAATATTTGTCAAGAAAAAAATATCAAAACAACAAAATTTAAAGGGTTTTTCAAAGGTTATTGTCTAAGATTGTATTGTAGAATAAGAAGTCGAGATAATTCTTAAAAAAAGTCACTGAACCCTAGATGATTCGGTGACATCCGGTTTGGCTGTCGAAATTACATCAAAGAACAGGCAAAAAGATTTCTATATCGCAATCAAATACAAAGTATATAATACAAGAAATTAATTATTAGTAATACCTTCATAGTGATCTCCATAATCTCCACAGTGCAAAGTAAGATCGGAGACTTTGTTGGCAATTGTCTCTGCTTCACTCTATTAGAGAATCAGACCTTAAAAGGTTTTTGTTTTGCTGAGAACAAAGCAAACAATGTTCTCAAAATAATCCTTATAAATCCTTATAAACCTCATAAGTAGTAAAGCCATAAACCCCTAGTTTGCATATAAGGAAGTCTAATAAATTGGCCAGGAAAGGGAAAGTCTGGATTCATTTCTACCGTGTATATATGAAAAATACAACAATAATTAAAGATTAGGCACTAAAGGATTGTGTTTTTTTTTACCAAAAATTTTTTGGTAATGAAAAAGGCTTGGTTTTTTAAGTGAAAATATCATCATTTCTAACCCTTTTTTGTCTTGGTTTTATTTTTAGGGCCAACCCAACTTTTTATTTTGGTCGATCGTGTATCCCAATCTTGTTTTTTAATACTCATATACCCAAATTATTCATGATCTGACCAATCGTAGATCAGACTGCTCGAAGTTGGGGCATTGGAAGATGAACGATCAATTCGTTTCACATAGCGTTGGTCCTGAATTTGCAGTGACACCTGGAATCCATGTGTCCCCTCATGCTATCCTTGCTAGTTAATTTTTCCTATTGTTATTTCCTCATGCACTATGAATCCTATCCCTTATTCTCTAATAGTCTTAATATTTTAAAAATAATAAATATATTATGTAGATTAGAAAAATTAAATAATAATTCTTTTTTCAAATCTTAACTTATTTATTATTTTTTAAATTTTACATAAAAATTGTCATAATTTTATTATTGCTACAAAGTTATTGAGGTTTAGTTTACATTTTATATTAGTTTTTGAATAAAAAAATATCACTATTTTTTATGAGCTATGTTCTTTTTTTAAAATTGATATTGTTTTTTCTTTTATTCTTTCTTCCTTCTCTTATCTACAAATATTGCTATTATTTATTTTTATTTTTAAGTTCATCTACCATATGTCTTCAATAGAAATTTTGTATACAATTTGTAATACTATACTAACTGCTTTTTTGATAATTCTATTATTTATACAAAATAATTATTCGTTTTACAAATATTCATTTCTATAAATATTTTTACTTTTGTAACCTTCACCTACCTTCATAAATATTTTGTACCAATATATTTTTACTATCTTTTTATATTAGTTACATATTACTTTATTTTTTACGTATAAATCTTACTTATTTTAAAACATAAATTTAGTTAATTTTTTTAAAAAAATTAGTTATTTTTAGGATAAAATACTTTATACGATTATTTTAGTTGCATGACTCCTTTATAATTTTTTATTATAGTTTTTAATATTTTTCTATAGTAAATTTCTCATTTACTTGTATTAGTAAGTTTAAGTAATAATATTTTATTTATTTCTGAATAGTACTTTGTAATTTGTTTTTAAGCTTAAGTACTTTGCATAGTACTTTGGGCCACCATTTGTTTCCAATAACTTAACCTACCTTTGTCAATTTTTGTAAGACATGATTTCTTTTTAATATTGACTAAATACTATTTTTATTTATGACTTATTTTGTATATATATCATGTTTATTTTATATATTATATGTTGTATATGTCACATTTATTTTATGATCCTAGAAATTCTTTGTGTTTGACTAAATCTTTCACCAGCCTTTTTTTAAAATCTTTAATGAATTTCGTAATTTTTATATTTATTGACAATGATTATTCATTACTTATTATATATATATCTATATATATATATATACAGATATATTATGTTTTTTTATACTTTTGGTAAATCATAATAATTTAACTGTTTTTGAATAAATATTTTGTTAACCTTTTTTTTACTCTCTAATCAATTATGTAAGTTTTATATTTATATTTATCAAACAAAATTTTTAAAAGGTTTCTAAATAAATTTTTTTCCACTCTATTTTAATTATTTAGATAAATACTGTGCAGAGGAGAATTATGATGAATTTTTATATAAAAATAATTATTGTAAGACTACTTATCCTTAATTATTGTATAACCCGTCATTCATTTTTTGTTTTATTAATATTCAGTAAGGATATTTTTGGCTTTCACTTTTTCCTATATTTTTGTGAGCTGGTTCTTTTATATATAGTAAGTATAGCATTGATTAGTTTTTCTGCAACTAACGGGGTATGGTAATTTATACTAAAATTATTTTCTAATATTAATATTTATCTAAATAAAAAAATAATAAAAAATTATGTAAAGAAAAATAATTTCAATAAATTAGAAATAAATTTAGCATAAGGAATTAATAATGAAAATTTTCATATTTTACAATATGAACTTATCAATTGATTCATATTTTTTATAATGTATAAAAAGCTATAGCGTTGATAACAAATACTAATTAATTACGAGATTACCTAGTTAACATGAAAATTCAGTAATTTAGTTGAATTGTTTCCTAAGTACGTATTGCGATGAAGAAAGTATTCCAGTTCTAAATGAAAATATTTAAGATTTGGCAAATTTAGGCATGAATTTAAATCAAGATTGTCAATAGAGGAAGCCCAAAGAGACCTGAAGCCACGTAGCTCATCCGTGCTTTTGTCGCTGCTATCATGTTTAACTCTCCTTCTTTCTGATGAACATTGATGTGGCCAATCCTATAAGTGTAACAGCCCGGGTAAAAATTTTGGATTTTTACCGGACTGTAAAAGTCTATTTACCGTGATTTACTGTTGAATTAACCTTGGGTAATTAATTCAAGGTAAATCGGGAGTCGTTTTTCGAAACCGAGGGTTTTCCCCCGCTCGTGATTTTCCCGTGGATTTTTTGGAACTAAGTTGGTATTTTTCGGGTTTCGGAATTTCTCGGAAAATCACACCGGAAAATAACTAAGGAGGTATCGGTTATTTTCTGGTCCGGATCGGATTCGCCCGTAATGCAGACGAATTACATTATTTGTAATTCACATGCCAAATAGTGATTTTCAGGTTATAAAAAAAAGAAAGAAGAGGAAGAAGGAGGCAGCCGGGAGAGGAAGAGAAGAAGAAGGAAAAAAAAGAGAAGAGAGAAAAAGGAGAGGAAAAAGAAAAGAGAGAAAAAGAAAAAAAAAAGAAAAGGAAAAAAAAAAGAGGAAAACAGAAAAAAATATACAGAAAAAAAAAAGAAGAAACGAGAGAAAAAAATACAAGAGAAAAAAAAAAGGAATCAAAAATCAGAAAAAAAATAGAAAAGAGAAATCAGAAAAATAGAAAAAAGAAGAAAAAAATACGAAAAAAAGAAAAAAATATATATGGTGAACAGTCCGTCACCCAGGCGCCTCCGGTTACTGTGCTCGCCGGAGCGTTCCCGGCCTCCTCTCGACACACCGCCACCTTCAGGAGACTCGACTCGCCGACGCGACCTCGACGTAGTCTCCCCCACTCGATGCCGCTGTCTAACGCGCCTCCGATGGCCGCTGACCCGTAGTAAAACCCACGGATCCTGCTTCCTTCGTTTCTGCCGCCGCTGCCGTCAGCCTTCCGCCGCCCTACCACCGCTCCTCGCGTCGCCAGCGACCCTTGATGCTGCAGCTGTGCTCGCTCGTCCTTCCCTCGAGCTGTCGTCGCGCCGCCGCCTCTGTACCCGTTAGGTGAGTCGGGTTTCACCCGTTTCTTTAGGTCGGGTCGCGGGTTTTGTTGTTGGGCTGCGTTGTTGGGTTTTGCTTCTGGGCTTGGGCCGGGCTGGGCTGTAGCCTTAGTCTGGGCTGATACTATTCATGGCCCAGTCCGTTTATTAAAAAAAAAAACAATTTTTATATGTATATATTTGTTTATACATAATCTGATATTTAATTTTGAAAAAAATTATATAATTATTTTGAGTAAATTACTGCAAATTTAATTCTGGTATTTCCAAGAAAATATAAATATATTTACTTGATAAATAATTATTTTTTTTTGTAAATTATTATGGTTAGTTTGAAATATATATATATATACCTTGAAATTAATTTCTGGAAAATTTAATATGTATATTATTTTGGCTGGAAAATTATGTTTGTGGTTATGAAAATAGATATGTATTTTGTAAATTTCAGTTAATTATATTTTGTGTTAGGAAATTAAATTGTATATGTATTTAGAAAAAGATAAATACTATAAATATTTTCTGAAAATTATAAATAGGTTATTATTTTCTGGAAAAAAATTATAGTAATTATCATTTTGGAAATTATAGTTATTTTATGAAATATATTTTGAAAGAGCTTTAATTTAAATATGATACCGAAATTATATTCAGAAATACGTTCGGTAAATTATTTTCGATAAAAGATAATAATAAAGGATAAGTAATCGGGATGGGATTAATTCGTAACATTGGCATCATGACATACTCTTATGTGCATTTATGTGTATATATGGTTTTGTGGTATAGGTTTGGATATCGGGCAGTTCCCGAGGAGCCGGCGTCGGACCGGTCATTATTTCCGAAGTTGAGTAATCGGCCAAGGTGAGGATGGATTTCCTTCAATATGTGCCTTATTACTCGGTTATTGTGTTTGGTGTTGTTGCATTGTTGGATGTTGTGCTTTTGTTGTGTTTTGGCTCGGGATGTCTATCCCGGTGCTAGTTTGGTATTTTTGGGATGTTTATCCCCGTGTCGATTTTCTGTGTCTTTTGGAATAAGTATAATGGCATAATTAATGAATAGTGACAAGGATGTCGATCCTTGGTATTTTGGTTAGGGATGTCGATCCCTGAGTTTGGTTTTTGAT